>WNGS01162812.1:0-14183 GCA_020271785.1 Procambarus virginalis
GAAGTTTAGCAGCCATTTGCTGGACCATTCATTCAGTCGGTCTAAGCCATCTTGTAGCCTCCTACTATCAACCTCTGTTTTAATCCTCCTCATAATGTTTGCATCATCAGCAAACAATGAGAGGAATGATTCCATACCCTCTGGGAGATCATTTACATATATCACAAACAGTATAGGTCCAAGGACTGACCCCTGCGGGACCCCACTGGTGACGCACACACACACACACACACACACACACACACACACACACCACACACACACACACACACACCACACACACACACACACACACACACTGGGTCGAAAGAGCATAACTCAACCCCCGCATGCACAACTAGGTGAATACACAC
Organism: Procambarus virginalis; assembly: GCA_020271785.1. Classification (NCBI taxonomy): domain Eukaryota; kingdom Metazoa; phylum Arthropoda; class Malacostraca; order Decapoda; family Cambaridae; genus Procambarus; species Procambarus virginalis. Next base: position 354 of record WNGS01162812.1, read on the forward strand.
ACACACACACACACACAACAAGGAGACAAGCAAGGAGGCATTTAGGGCTCTTTACACTGCCTACGTGAGGCTAGTCTTAGAGTATGCCGCCTCATCATGGAGTCCCCATCTGAAGAAGCATATAATGAAACTGGAAAAGGTTCAGAGGTTTGCAACGAGACTCGTCCCTGAGCTACGAGGGATGGGGTATGAGGAGCGCCTGAGGGAACTGTGCCTTACGACACTAGAAAGAAGAGGGAGAGGGGGGACATGATAGGAACGTATAAAATACTCAGAGGGATTGACAGAGTGGAGATAGACGAAATGTTCACACGGAATAGTAACAGAACGAGGGGACATGGATGGAAGTTGGAAACTCAGATGAGTCACAGAGATGTTAGGAAGTTTTCTTTTAGCGTGAGAGTAGTGGGAAAATGGAATGCACTCAACGAACAGGTTGTGGAAGCAAATACTATTCATACTTTTAAAACCAGGTATGATAGGGAAATGGGATAGGAGTCATTGCTGTAAACAACTGATGCTCGAAAGGCGGGATCCAAGAGTCAATGCTCGATCCTGCAGACACATATAGGTGAGTACATATAGGTGAGTACACACACACACACACACACACACACACACACACACGCACACACACACACACACACACACACACACACACACACACACACACACACACACACACACACACACACAGGCCTGGGCAAGACCTAAGCCCTCCATCCCTCACTCCACCTCCCCCTGACCCGTGGCAACTACCTCACAGGAGGATGAGCCTGCCCAAGTAGCAATGACCATGGAACAACTTCCTACACTTGTGGGGAGTGAGGGTGAAACTGGATATAAGAAAGTGAGCTTCAAGGTAATGTACTCAAACATTGATGGGATTACCAATAAAGCAAGTGAACTGGCAGAAAGGGCGCACGAAGAAAACCCTGATGTAATAGAACTCACAGAAACAAAATTGTCAGGAGTGATAACAGATGCTGTGTTTCCAAAGTACTACTATATAGTAAGGAAAGAGAGGGAAGAGCGAGGAGGTGGAGGAGTGGCCCTGCTGATAAGGAAGGACTGAAGTTTTGATGAGATGGAAATTCTGAGCTGTGATGGGTTCAGAGATTACATAACATGAACTATGACAAGGGTGGACCTAAGATAATAGTGGCAGTCATTACAACCCTCCCCTAAATGACAGAAGGAATTTGATAGGAACAACATGGCAACCAATATATAATAGAGAGAGCAGCTTCAGTTGCCTGCAGGAATGCTCAAGACTCTTAGTCATGGGTGATTGAACCATGGAAAGATAGACTGGGAGAATGGGTACCCACATGAAGGTGAAGATACATGGAGATCTAAACTCTTGGAAGTGGCAACAAGGAACTTTCTGAGCCAACATGTCAGTGAACCCACAAGAATGAGAGACAATGATGACCAGCAAGACTCAACCTGGTATTCACATTGAATGAGACAGTAATAAGTGAAGTCAAATTTGAGTCCCAATAGGAATGAGTGACCACAGTGTACTGACCTTTGAGTACTTGGTGAGGTAGGGATAACCTATCCAAGGATGGATCGGAAGGAAAAAGACTGAATTACCGAAGAGGAAATATGACGAGATGAGGAGCTTCCTCAGAAATACCATGGGAAACAGAACTTAGAGACAAGAATGTGCAGGTCATGATGGATTTTGTCACCCAGAAGTGCCAAGAAGCTGCAGATAAGTTTATCCCTGTCCAAAAGGAGAAAAACGAAAACCCAGAAGAATCCATGGTTAATCAGGAATGTAAGGTAGCAAAGCAATTGAGTAAAAGAACATGGAGAAACTACAGTAATAACAGAACACCAGAGAGCAGGGAGAGATACCAGAGGGCCAGAATTGAGTACCTCAGAGTGAGGAGGGAAGCAGAGAGACTATGAAAATGACATTGCAAGTAAAGTTAAGACCCAACCAAAGCTGCTCCACAGCCACATCAGGAGGAAAACAGCAGTGAAGGAACAAGTGATGTAACTGAAAAAAAGGGGAACAGATACACAGAGAATGACAAGGAGGTGTGTGAAGAACTCAACAAGAGATTTCCAGGAGGTCTTCACCGAAGAACAAGAAGAAGCCCCTGCACTAAATGAGGCAAACCAAGCAACCTTGGAGGAATTTGACCTCACCAGTGATGAGGTCAAAAGGAATCTGTTGGAGTGAATGTGACAAGGCTGTTGGGGCCTTGACAGAATCTCACCATGGATACTAAAGGAAGGTGCAGAAGCACTAAGTGTGCCACACTCTTTGGTGTATAACAGGTCACTGGAAACACGAAACCTACCGGAAAGTTGGAAGACTGCTAATGTAGTTCCAATATACAAAAAGGGTGACAGGCAAGAGGCACTGAACTACAGGCCAGTTTCCTTAACTTGTATACCATGCAAGGTGATGGAGAAGATTGTGAGAAAAAAGCTCGTAGAGCATCTGGAGGGAAATAGCTTTGTAAGACACCACAAGCATGGTCAGAGATGGTAAATCGTGCCTCACAGTTTAATAGAATTCTATGACCAAGCAACAAAATTTAGGCAAGAAAGAGAAGGGTGGGCAGACTGCATTTTCCTGACTGTTAGAAAGCCTTTGACCTAGTACCCATAAAAGGCTGTTACAAAAGTCGGGGCAACAGGCAGGATTTACCAAGAAGGGTAAGGTGATCCAGTGGATAAGTGAATATCTAAGCAACAGGAAAAGCGAGTAACGGTGAGGGGGGAGACATCAGAGTGACAAGAAGTCACCAGCAGAGTCCCACAGGGCTCTGTACTTGGACCCATCCTAATTTTAATATATGTAAAGATCTTCCAGCGGGTATAGACTCATTCCTCTCAATGTTTGCTGATGATGCAAACTTATGAGAAGAATCAAGTCAGATGAAGATAGACAGAGACTACAGGATGACCTGGACAAACTGGAGAAATGGTCTAGAAAATGGCTGCAAAAGTTCAACTCAGGAAAGTGTAAGGTAATGAAATTAGGCGAAGGGAGCAGGAGGCTGAACACAAGATATTATCTGGGAGGTGAAATTCTGCAAGAGTCAAATAGAGAGAACGATCTAGGGATTGATATCACACCGACACCTGTCCCCAGAGGCCCACATCAAAAGGGTATCATCAGTGCATATGCTAGGTTGGCCAACATAAGAACGGCCTTTAGAAACTTGTGTAAGGAATCGTTTAGGACCCTGTGTACCACTTATGTCAGACCAATCCGGAATATGCAGCTCCTGCCTGGAGTCCATATCTAGATAAAAACATGACAAAGTTAGAGAAGATTCAGCGGCATGCCACAGGCTCGTCCCGAACTGAGAGGTATGAGCTACGAGGAAGGCTGAAGGGCTGAACCTCACATCCCTGGAAAAGAGAAGAGTAAAAGGAGACATGATAACCACCTACAAAATTATCAGGGGAATTGACAGGGTGGACAAGGACAAACTCTTCAGCACGGGTGGAACACGAATAAGGGGACACAGGTGGAAACTTAGTACCCAAATGAGCCACTGAGACATTAGAAAGAACTTTTTCAGTGTCAGAGTAGTTAGTAAATGGAATGCACTAGGAAGTGATGTGGTGGAGGCTGACTCCATACACAGTTTCAAATGTAGATATGATAGAGCCCAGTAGGCTCAGGAATCTGTACACCAAATGATTGACAGTTGAGAGGGGTACCAGAGAGACAAAGCTCAACCCTGCAAGCACAANTGTTGTGTTGTGTTGTGTTGTGCCCCGTGTTGTGTTGTGTTGTGTTGTGTTGTGCCCGTGTTGTGTTGTGTTGTGTTGTGCCCCGTGTTGTGTTGTGTTTGTGTTGTGCCCTGTGTTGTGTTGTGTTGTGTTGTGCCCCGTGTTTTGTGTGTGCCCTGTGTTGTGTTTGTGTTGTGGTTGTGTGTGTTGTGTTGTGTTGTGCCCTGTGTTGTGTTGTGTTGTTTGTGCCCCGTGTTGTGTTGTGTTGTGCCTGTGTTGTGCCCCGTGTGTGTTGTGTTGTTGTTGTGTTGTGTTGTGCCCCGTGTTGTGTTGTGTTGTGTTGTGGTTGTGTTGTGTTGTGCCCCGTGTTGTGTTTGTGTTGTGTTGTGCCCTGTGTTGTGTTGTGCCCTGTTGTGTTGTGTTGTGGTGCCCTGTGTTGTGTTGTGTTGTGCCCCGTGTTGTGTTGTGTTGTTTGTTTTGTGTTGTGCCCGTGTTGTGTTGTGTTTGTGTGTGTTGTGGGCCCGTGTTGTGTTGTGCCCTGTTGTGTTGTGCCCCGTTGTTTGTTTGTGTTGTGCCCCGTGTTGTGTTTGTTGTGTTGTGTTGTGTTGTGTTTGTGTTGTGTTGTTTTGTGCCCCGTGTTGTGTTGTGCCCCGTGTTGTGCTGTGTTGTGCTGTATTGTGCCCTGTGTTGTGTTGTGTTGTGCCCTGTGTTGTGTTGTGTTGTGTTGTGTTGTGTTGTGTTGTGTTGTGTTGTGCCCTGTGTTGTGTTGTGTTGTGTTGTGTTGTGCCCTGTGTTGTGTTGTGTTGTGTTGTGCCCTGTGTTGTGTTGTGCCCTGTGTTGTGTTGTGCCCTGTGTTATGTTGTGTTGTGTTGTGTTGTGTTTTATTGCTCCTTCGTCTTGGACGCCTGTGGTGCCTCGGGCCCAGACCTTAGCTTCGTCTTGGACGCCTGTGGTGCCTCGGGCCCAGACCTTAGCTTCGTCTTGGACGCCTGTGGTGCCTCGGGCCCAGACCTTAGCTTCGTCTTGGACGCCTGTGGTGCCTTGGGCCCAGACCTTATCTCCGTCTTGGACGCCTGTGGTGCCTCGGGCCCAGACCTTAGCTTCGTCTTGGACGCGTGTGGTGCCTTGGGCCCAGACCTTAGCTTCGTCTTGGACGCCTGTGGTGTCTCGGGCCCAGACCTTAGCTTCGTCTTGGACGCGTGTGGTGCCTCGGGCCCAGACCTTATCTCCGTCTTGGTCGCCTGTGGTGCCTCGGGCCCAGACCTTAGCTCCGTCTTGGACGCCTGTGGTGCCTTGGGCCCAGACCTTAGCTCCGTCTTGGACGCCTGTGGTGCCTCGGGCCCAGACCTTATCTCCGTCTTGGACGCCTGTGGTGCCTCGGGCCCAGACCTTAGCTTCGTCTTGGACGCGTGTGGTGCCTTGGGCCCAGACCTTAGCTTCGTCTTGGACGCCTGTGGTGTCTCGGGCCCAGACCTTAGCTTCGTCTTGGACGCCTGTGGTGCCTCGGGCCCAGACCTTATCTCCGTCTTGGACGCCTGTGGTGCCTCGGGCCCTGACCTTAGCTCCGTCTTGGACGCCTGTGGTGCCTCGGGCCCAGACCTTAACTTCGTCTTGGACGCTTGTGGTGCCTCGGGCCCTGACCTTAGCTCCGTCTTGGACGCCTGTGGTGCCTCGGACCCAGACCTTAGCTCCGTCTTGGACGCCTGTGGTGCCTCGGGCCCAGACCTTAACTTCGTCTTGGACGCTTGTGGTGCCTCGGGCCCTGACCTTAGCTCCGTCTTGGACGCCTGTGGTGCCTCGGGCCCAGACCTTAGCTTCGTCTTGGACTCTCCCGCTCTCATCCTCCCAACTTGCAGACGGTGAGTCACAATAACGTGGCTGAAGAAATGATGACCAAACCACAACTCAGAGGACGGAGAAGCGACAACGTTTGGGTCCGTCCTGGACCATTATCAGGAAGGACCCCCCCCCCACACCCAGCTGCTGTTGCCGTGGCAGGGAGGGAGACGTCCCAAGTCCTCTGTGGGGACCGACTTACCACATGGAATGACTCCTCTTGTGATTGTTGCAAGTGCACCATTTCTCCCCACTGTACTCGGGGTGGGGGCATGGCATCCTGTGCACACTCGAACCCCCGCCACTTACCCAGCCTCCGCTACTCCCCATGACGTGTTTGGCTCACCTGTCTGGCAAACATTTGTTGGTGTCATAACTGATATTGTGGACAGTTTACTGATAATGCTAATGCCACTGTTGAGCTACATGGCGCAGACACCTTGTTGTGCCTTCACCTGTTATCTGTACTCCTGCCCTGACTGGCACACACTTTGTTAATAGCACGTCTAAGAGTGCAGCTGACTAACTAACTGCCTTGTCAAGCATTGTTGAGACCCCAGTTCGTGTGTTCTGAAATGTAGATCAATATGTTAGTGTCAGCACTGTCATCTTCAAGACGCAACACGCCCACCCGCTCCTACTTAACATCATAAACACCTTGGTTAAGATCACCTCTGATAGTTGCGACCTTCCATATCCAGTAATTCTTGCTGGTGCGAGAGGCGCTCTTGCCTCAGTAAATGTCCTCTCTGCACCTCTTCATTACGTACTGGAAACATGGCCATTGGAACTTCCAGGTGTAGAAGCTTCGACTCCACTTCCCCTTCCTGTACAACCGTGGCTATTGTGTCAGTGTGGTCTTCTGCCAGAGCTGCGATACTTCTCCCTGTCATCACCAAGAGCAGTGACACTCACACTCCACAAGGGATGGTCTCGCCCTCAGCCTTCCCCAACACCAAACGCCAGCTCCGAATTCTTCTCCACTTCTCAGACATGCCTTATGGTCTATAAGACCATCTGTACAGTGAGTGGTCTATAGGACCATCTGTACAGCGAGTGGTCTATGGGACCATCTGTACAGCGAGTGGTCTATGGGACCATCTGTACAGTGAGTGGTGTATAGGACCATCTGTACAGTGAGTGGTCTATGGAACCATCTATACAGTGTGTGGTCTATGGGACCATCTGTACAGTGAGTGGTCTATAGGACCATCTGTACAGTGAGTGGTCTATAGGACCATCTGTACAGTGAGTGGTCTATGGAACCATCTGTACAGTGAGTGGTCTATGGAACCATCTGTACAGTGAGTGGTCTATAGGACCATCTGTACAGTGAGTGGTCTATAGGACCATCTGTACAGTGAGTGGTCTATGGGACCATCTGTACAGTGAGTGGTCTATGGGACCATCTGTACAGTGAGTGGTCTATAGGACCATCTGTACAGCGAGTGGTCTATAGGACCATCTGTACAGTGAGTGGTCTATAGGACCATCTGTACAGCGAGTGGTCTATAGGACCATCTGTACAGCGAGTGGTCTATAGGACCATCTGTACAGCGAGTGGTCTATAGGACCATCTGTACAGCGAGTGGTCTATAGGACCATCTGTACAGCGAGTGGTCTATAGGACCATCTGTACAGCGAGTGGTCTATAGGACCATCTGTACAGCGAGTGGTCTATAGGACCATCTGTACAGCGAGTGGTCTATAGGACCATCTGTACAGCGAGTGGTCTATAGGACCATCTGTACAGTGAGTGGTCTATGGAACCATCTGTACAGTGAGTGGTCTATAGGACCATCTGTACAGTGAGTGGTCTATAGGACCATCTGTACAGTGAGTGGTCTATAGGACCATCTGTACAGTGAGTGGTCTATAGGACCATCTGTACAGTGAGTGGTCTATAGGACCATCTGTACAGTGAGTGGTCTATGGGACCATCTGTACAGTGAGTGGTCTATAGGACCATCTGTACAGTGAGTGGTCTATAGGACCATCTGTACAGTGAGTGGTCTATAGAACCATCTGTACAGTGAGTGGTCTATAGAACCATCTGTACAGTGAGTGGTCTATAGGACCATCTGTACAGCGAGTGGTCTATAGGACCATCTGTACAGCGAGTGGTCTATGGAACCATCTGTACAGCGAGTGGTCTATGGAACCATCTGGACAGCGAGTGGTCTATAGAACCATCTGTACAGCGAGTGGTCTATGGGACCATCTGTACAGTGAGTGGTCTATAGGACCATCTGTACAGTGAGTGGTCTATGGAACCATCTGTACAGTGAGTGGTCTATGGAACCATCTGTACAGTGAGTGGTCTATGGGACCATCTGTACAGTGAGTGGTCTATAAGACCATCTGTACAGTGAGTGGTCTATAGGACCATCTGGACAGTGAGTGGTCTATGGAACCATCTGTACAGTGAGTGGTCTATGGAACCATCTGTACAGTGAGTGGTCTATGGAACCATCTGTACAGTGAGTGGTCTATAGGACCATCTGTACAGTGAGTGGTCTATAGGACCATCTGTACAGTGAGTGGTCTATGGGACCATCTGTACAGTGAGTGGTCTATAGGACCATCTGTACAGTGAGTGGTCTATAGGACCATCTGTACAGTGAGTGGTCTATAAGACCATCTGTACAGTGAGTGGTCTATGGGACCATCTGTACAGTGAGTGGTCTATGGAACCATCTGTACAGTGAGTGGTCTATGGAACCATCTGTACAGTGAGTGGTCTATAGGACCATCTGTACAGCGAGTGGTCTATGGGACCATCTGTACAGTGAGTGGTCTATGGGACCATCTGTACAGTGAGTGGTCTATGGGACCATCTGTACAGCGAGTGGTCTATGGTACCATCTGTACAGTGAGTGGTCTATAGGACCATCTGTACAGTGAGTGGTCTATGGGACCATCTGTACAGTGAGTGGTCTATGGAACCATCTGGACAGTGAGTGGTCTATAGGACCATCTGTACAGTGAGTGGTCTATGGAACCATCTGTACAGTGAGTGGTCTATAGGACCATCTGTACAGTGAGTGGTCTATGGAACCATCTGTACAGTGAGTGGTCTATGGAACCATCTGGACAGTGAGTGGTCTATAGGACCATCTGTACAGCGAGTGGTCTATGGACCATCTGTACAGTGAGTGGTCTATAGGACCATCTGTACAGTGAGTGGTCTATGGAACCATCTGTACAGTGAGTGGTCTATGGAACCATCTGGACAGTGAGTGGTCTATAGGACCATCTGTACAGTGAGTGGTCTATGGAACCATCTGTACAGTGAGTGGTCTATAGGACCATCTGTACAGTGAGTGGTCTATGGAACCATCTGTACAGTGAGTGGTCTATGGAACCATCTGGACAGTGAGTGGTCTATAGGACCATCTGTACAGTGAGTGGTCTATGGAACCATCTGTACAGTGAGTGGTCTATGGAACCATCTGGACAGTGAGTGGTCTATAGGACCATCTGTACAGCGAGTGGTCTATGGAACCATCTGGACAGCGAGTGGTCTATAGGACCATCTGTACAGCGAGTGGTCTATAGGACCATCTGTACAGTGAGTGGTCTATAGGACCATCTGTACAGTGTGTGGTCTATGGAACCATCTGTACAGCGAGTGGTCTATAAGACCATCTGTACAGTGAGTGGTCTATGGAACCATCTGTACAGTGAGTGGTCTATAGGACCATCTGTACAGTGAGTGGTCTATGGAACCATCTGTACAGTGAGTGGTCTATGGGACCATCTGTACAGTGAGTGGTCTATGGGACCATCTGTACAGTGAGTGGTCTATGAGACCATCTGTACAGTGAGTGGTCTATGGGACCATCTGTACAGTGAGTGGTCTATAGGACCATCTGTACAGTGAGTGGTCTATGGGACCATCTGTACAGTGAGTGGTCTATAGGACCATCTGTACAGTGAGTGGTCTATGGGACCATCTGTACAGTGAGTGGTCTATAGGACCATCTGTACAGTGAGTGGTCTATGGGACCATCTGTACAGTGAGTGGTCTATAGGACCATCTGTACAGTGAGTGGTCTATGGGACCATCTGTACAGTGAGTGGTCTATAGGACCATCTGTACAGTGAGTGGTCTATGGGACCATCTGTACAGATGGTCTATAGGACCATCTGTACAGTGAGTGGTCTATGGGACCATCTGTACAGATGGTCTATAGGACCATCTGTACAGTGAGTGGTCTATGGGACCATCTGTACAGTGAGTGGTCTATAGGACCATCTGTACAGTGAGTGGTCTATGGACCATCTGTACAGTGAGTGGTCTATAGGACCATCTGTACAGTGAGTGGTCTATGGGACCATCTGTACAGTGAGTGGTCTTCCCTGTTTGGCTTCATTGGTCTTCCTGTCTTGCCAGTGCGTTGGTCTCGGCTCTTATGGTGACGCTCTTACTCCTGAGCTCTCGTGGTGACGAATTGTCCCTCGTCACCTTGTAACTCCACCTTGTAACTCCACCTTGTAACTCCATCTTGTAACTCCGTCTTGTAACGCCACCTTGTAACTCCACCTTGTAACTCCATCTTGTAACTCCACCTTGTAACTCCACCTTGTAACTCCATCTTGTAACTCCACCTTGTAACTCCACCTTGTAACTCCACCTTGTAACGCCACCTTGTAACTCCACCTCGTAACTCCACCTTGTAACTCCACCTTGTGACGCCACCTTGTAACTCCACCTTGTAACTCCATCTTGTACCTACCTTGTAACTCCACCTTGTAACTCCACCTTGTAACTCCATCTTGTAACTCCACCTTGTAACTCCACCTTGTAACTCCACCTTGTAACTCCACCTTGTAACTCCACCTTGTAACTCCACCTTGTAACTCCACCTTGTAACTCCATCTTGTAACTCCACCTTGTAACTCCATCTTGTAACTCCACCTTGTAACTCCACCTTGTAACTCCACCTTGTAACTCCACCTTGTAACTCCACCTTGTAACTCCACCTTGTAACTCCACCTTGTAACTCCACCTTGTAACTCCACCTTGTAACTCCACCTTGTAACGCCACCTTGTAACTCCACCTTGTAACTCCACCTTGTAACGCCACCTTGTAACTCCACCTTGTAACGCCACCTTGTAACTCCACCTTGTAACTCCACCTTGTAACGCCACCTTGTAACTCCACCTTGTAACTCCACCTTGTAACGCCACCTTGTAACTCCACCTTGTAACGCCACCTTGTAACGCCACCTTGTAACTCCATCTTGTAACGCCACCTTGTAACTAGACCTTGTAACTCCACCTTGTAACTCCACCTTGTAACGCCACCTTGTAACTCAACCTTGTAACTCCACCTTGTAACTCCACCTTGTAACTCCACCTTGTAACGCCACCTTGTAACGCCACCTTGTAACTCCACCTTGTAACGCCACCTTGTAACTCCACCTTGTAACTCCACCTTGTAACTCCACCTTGTAACTCCACCTTGTAACTCCACCTTGTAACGCCACCTTGTAACTCAACCTTGTAACTCCATCTTGTAACTCCACCTTGTAACTCCACCTTGTAACTCCACCTTGTAACGCCACCTTGTAACTAGACCTTGTAACTCCACCTTGTAACGCCACCTTGTAACTCCACCTTGTAACGCCACCTTGTAACTCCACCTTGTAATTCCACCTTGTAACTCCACCTTGTAACGCCACCTTGTAACTAGACCTTGTAACTCCACCTTGTAACTCCACCTTGTAACTCCATCTTGTAACTCCACCTTGTAACTCCACCTTGTAACTCCACCTTGTAACGCCACCTTGTAACTCCAGCTTGTAACTCCAGCTTGTAACTCCACCTTGTAACTCCACCTTGTAACTCCACCTTGTAACTCCACCTTGTAACTCCAACTTGTAACTCCAACTTGTAACTCCACCTTGTAACGCCACCTTGTGAAGTTCCAGTTCCCGCCAATTCAGACTTGTGCTGTGACTTTTACACAGAAGTGTCATTCCTCGTCTACCTTTTTCACTCTTTGTAAATCCACTTTTCCACAGAGATGTTTCTTCGCCAGCTCCTTTACTTGCCTCGTGTTCCTTTGTCATGGTGGCGGCCTCTTAGAGACGCTTCTTAGCGATCGAGTCTTTGAAGCCTTGTATCCTGCTGTGGTCACACTTCACCACTGACTCTTTATCAGCATAAACAACTGTAGGATGGTGGCCGAGTAGCCGACCATGTTAGTTTACCTCGAGTGAACTTGTAGACATGTGTGTTAAGGATGGCATTCCTGCCTGCCTGTCCCCCTGGCATGTAGACGGTGGCTTCAATCAGGCTCCAGTTATGCATTCTCCAACCGTTGGTAAGGTCGACGGTCTGCCATTATGGAGAACATAACTACCTGCATGTAATGGCTGCCTGTCACTGTGGCTTTCCTCCTCCTTCAAATATTTCCATCCTCTATTAAAAAAAATGTCAAATCTGGCGATCACTGTCTACACCGACGGTTCTGTCTAGCCGTTTGCAGGACGGACTGCACCAACAGGTAGGTTGTATTGGATATCAGGGGGGGGGGTTGTTATACCATGAAACTTTTCTGGTTGGATATGTCAACCAACCTGAAACTTGCTTACCATCAAACAGAGACCCCAACCATTCCCTGACAGAACAGACAGCCGACAGCGGCAGCCACACTCCCGCTACCGTCGCTAGACCACCAATGGACACTGGAGTGCTTGTAATTATTTACGAGGTCAGCCTGGTAAGCGTCTGGTTCTGGGAGAGGGGTTCAGCGTCACCTTTATTCAGGGGTTCGGTTCACACTGCCCAGTTGTCATGTGTACACACCCGCTCTTGAGCCGCCATGACTCCCCGCACTCTCCTTACTGTGGGATGATCTCTCAGTCCCTATTAGTTAGTTATAGTCCATTATCACCCAAATTATAGACGTGTCTTTCTCTCTCGCTCTAGCCAGGAAACCTCACCAGGACTAGAGCAAAAACCAGCTAACATATGTTACATTTAATACACATATATAAACACACACACATATATATATATATATATATATATATATATATATATATATATATATATATATATATATATATATATATATATATATATATATATATATTGGTAGCAGTCTTTCATGTAAACATATGTTGTTGAATATGACCTAAAAGTTAAGATTAATAATTCTAACACGGATTTTCTCAATATTTCTTACATTTTTCTTCACTGTCGAGGAGGTTAAGCTTAGCAACTTAAATTTCCTATTTCAGCTCAATGGCTCAATACAATTTCTACCCATATATATATATGTTAGTGTATATATACATATGTTCACTATGATCGCCGGACACACGATCAAACACTGGGAGCTAATCAAACAAACAATTAAACAAGCTTACCGCAGGGATGTATGAGGTAGGGGCGCTGAGGCTGTGGTGCTCAACAATGGCGCCCACACAGGCCGCCTACACAATCACTATAGGACAGCTTCACAAAGCTTCATCAAGTCCTGACTTGAGTACACGGAGTGGCCCAGCAGGCTCCACAACAGACACGCCTGCTTCCTTCCTTCCTCTTGAAGACGCAACACAATTAGAGTTCCACAAAGGCGCGACCGACACACACACACACTTCCAGGTCGCCTCTAATTTATCAGAATCACAGAGAAATGGTGCACTATGTCGCCAACAGCTTCCTCACACTTGCCATCAAATAGCCGTCACTCCACCACTGACACAGGACGCTTTACCCGTCCCTCTGCCAGAAGATCACGACCTACACACCACCTCTGACGACTGCTGCAGCTCAGGTCAGGTCACGACCTCCTGCTTCCATCACTTCCTCCACCAAAGTGCCGACATCTCATTTCATGTCACTTATTTAAATGTTCATCCTCTGTTCATATTTTAAATTATTCACTGACGATTAATATATATTTAACATATACATCTTTCCTCTGACCTCTCAATCAGGTCCGATAGGCAGAATAAACTCTCACTGGGGTAGGTGGCTACCGTTACCTGTGGCAGGTGGCTACCGTTACCTGTGGCCGGTGGCTACCGTTGCCTGTGGCAGGTGGCTACCGTTACCTGTGGCAGGTGGCTACCGTTACCTGTGGCAGGTGGCTACCGTTACCTGTGGCAGGTGGCTACCTTACCTGTGGCAGGTGGCTACCGTTACCTGTGTCAGGTGGCTACCGTTACTTGTGGCAGGTGGCTACCGTTACTTGTGGCAGGTGGCTACCGTTACCTGTGGCAGGTGGCTACCGTTACCTGTGGCAGGTGGCTACCGTTACCTGTGGC
>WNGS01162812.1:34452-54190 GCA_020271785.1 Procambarus virginalis
GACATTGTGTTGGAACTGAGCTGCGTTTTGTCTCTATAACTTTCAAGGTCAACAACCAGAACATTGAAACATGTAGGCAGCACAAGTAGCTTGGAGTTGGTATTAACAATGACATTGTAAGCGATCTACACCATAGGTGAAGATCGTTTATCGCCTGATTGGTTCGCCTGGTTGATCAGACCAGCAACCAGGAGGCCTGGTCGACGACCGGGCCGCGGGGACGCTAAGCCCCGGAAGCACCTCAAGGAAACCTCAAGATAGGTTAAAAGAAAGACTAAAACCACTGAAAACACTTACTGGTAAGATTATTGGTATCAATATTAAATATGCTAGACTATTCTATATGATGTTTGTTAGATTTCTAGTTGATTATCATGTCTTGTACCTAACTAACTTCCCCTCCTCTGTGTTGGACAAACTTGAAGTAGTACAGAATGACGCCATGAGGATAATTCTTGGTGCTCCAAGATGCACAAGAATCATCAACATGAGGGAAGAACTGAAGCATCCAGCCATACTAGAGAGAATCATCCACTCTATTGTGTTCCCTAATTACACCAGCACTTGATGCTAGCACATCAGGTCACTCCTAAGATAGATGCTTGACCAAGACCATCTGAAACTTTTGCTAAATGTAATATATTTGTCTGTGAGGTAGCAGTTACCTGCGTGCGCGCGCGTACACACACACACACACACACACACACACCACACACAGGCACACACAGGCACACACACACAGGCACACACACACACACACACACACACACACACACACACACACTGCTAAAAGCAGTCACACTTGAAACAATTACGACTTCAAGGGTGCCTTGACGTAGCTCTTGTGTTGTGATGTGTTGTTGTGTTGTTGTGCCCTGTGTTGTGTTGTGTTGTGTTGTGCCCTGTGTTGTGTTGTGCCCTGTGTTGTGTTGTGTTGTGCCCTGTGTTGTGTTGTGTTGTCCCTGTGTTGTGTTGTGTTGTGCCCTGTGTTGTGTTGTGTTGTGCCCCGTGTTGTGTTGTGTTGTGCCCTGTGTTTGGTTGTGTTTTGCCCTGTGTTGTGTTGTGTTGTGCCCTGTGTTGTGTTTGTGCCCCGTGTTGTGTTGTTCCCTGTGTTGTGTTGTGTTGTGTTGTGTTGTGTTGTGCCCTGTGTTGTGTTGTGTTGTTGTGCCCCGTGTTGTGTTGTGTTGTGCCCGTATTGTGTTGTGTTGTCTTGTGCCCCGTGTTGTGTGTTTTGTGTTGTGCCCCGTGTTGTGTTGTGTTGTTGTGCCCCGTATTGTGTTGTGTTGTGTTGTGCCCCGTATTGTGTTGTGTTGTGTTGTGCCCCGTATTGTGTTGTGTTGTGTTGTGCCCGTGTTGTGTTGTGTTGTGTTGTGTTGTGTTGTGCCCCGTATTGTGTTGTGTTGTGCCCGTGTTGTGTTGTGTTNTGAGGGTAGTGTGAGGGTAGTGTGAGGGTAGTGTGAGGGCAGTGTGAGGGCAGTGTGAGGGCAGTGTGAGGGCAGTGTGAGGGCAGTGTGAGGGCAGTGTGAGGGCAGTGTGAGGGTAGTGTGAGGGCAGTGTGAGGGTAGTGTGAGGGCAGTGTGAGGGCAGTGTGGGGGCAGTGTGAGGGCAGTGTGAGGGTAGTGTGAGGGCAGTGTGAGGGCAGTGTGAGGGTAATGTGAGGGTAGTGTGAGGCAGTGTGAGGGCAGTGTGAGGGTAGTGTGAGGGCAGTGTGAGGGCAGTGTGAGGGCAGTGTGAGGGCAGTGTGAGGGTAATGTGAGGGTAGTGTGAGGGCAGTGTGAGGGTAGTGTGAGGGTAGTGTGAGGGCAGTGTGAGGGTAGTGTGAGGGCAGTGTGAGGGTAGTGTGAGGGTGGTGTGAGGGCAGTGTGAGGGCAGTGTGAGGGCAGTGTGAGGGCAGTGTGAGGGTAGTGTGAGGGTAGTTGAGGGTAGTGTGAGGGTAGTGTGAGGCAGTGTGAGGGCAGTGTGAGGGCAGTGTGAGGGCAGTGTGAGGGCAGTGTGAGGGCAGTGTGAGGGCAGTGTGAGGGTAGTGTGAGGCAGTGTGAGGGTAGTGTGAGGGCAGTGTGAGGGCAGTGTGAGGGCAGTGTGAGGGCAGTGTGAGGTAGTGTGAGGGCAGTGTGAGGGCAGTGTGAGGGTAATGTGAGGGTAGTGTGAGGGCAGTGTGAGGGCAGTGTGAGGGTAGTGTGAGGGCAGTGTGAGGGCAGTGTGAGGGCAGTGTGAGGGCAGTGTGAGGGTAATGTGAGGGTAGTGTGAGGGCAGTGTGAGGGTAGTGTGAGGGTAGTGTGAGGGCAGTGTGAGGGTAGTGTGAGGGCAGTGTGAGGGTAGTGTGAGGGTAGTGTGAGGGCAGTGTGAGGGTAGTGTGAGGGCAGTGTGAGGGCAGTGTGAGGGTAGTGTGAGGGTAGTGTGAGGGCAGTGTGAGGGTAGTGTGAGGGCAGTGTGAGGCAGTGTGAGGGCAGTGTGAGGGTAGTGTGAGGGTAGTGTGAGGGTAGTGTGAGGGAAGTGTGAGGGCAGTGTGAGGGTAGTGTGAGGTAGTGTGAGGGTAGTGTGAGGGTAGTGTGAGGGTAGTGTGAGGGCAGTGTGAGGGCAGTGTGAGGGTAGTGTGAGGGCAGTGTGAGGGTAGTGTGAGGGTAGTGTGAGGGTAGTGTGAGGGTAGTGTGAGGGTAGTGTGAGGGTAGTGTGAGGGTAGTGTGAGGGCAGTGTGAGGGCAGTGTGAGGGTAGTGTGAGGGTAGTGTGAGGGTAGTGTGAGGGTAGTGTGAGGGTAGTGTGAGGGCAGTGTGAGGGTAGTGTGAGGGTAGTGTGAGGGTAGTGTGAGGGTAGTGTGAGGGCAGTGTGAGGGTAGTGTGAGGGCAGTGTGAGGGCAGTGTGAGGGCAGTGTGAGGGTAGTGTGAGGGCAGTGTGAGGGTAGTGTGAGGGTAGTGTGAGGGCAGTGTGAGGGTAGTGTGAGGGTAGTGTGAGGGTAGTGTGAGGGTAGTGTGAGGGCAGTGTGAGGGTAGTGTGAGGGTAGTGTGAGGGTAGTGTGAGGGCAGTGTGAGGGTAGTGTGAGGGCAGTGTGAGGGTAGTGTGAGGGTAGTGTGAGGGTAGTGTGAGGGTAGTGTGAGGGTAGTGTGAGGTAGTGTGAGGGTAGTGTGAGGGTAGTGTGAGGGCAGTGTGAGGGCAGTGTGAGGGCAGTGTGAGGGTAGTGTGAGGGCAGTGTGAGGGCAGTGTGAGGGTAGTGTGAGGGCAGTGTGAGGGCAGTGTGAGGCAGTGTGAGGGTAGTGTGAGGGCAGTTTCAACAAAGTTGTGGGGAGCCATCTGGTAACTGGGTCGGGAGTGAGTGCCTTCAAGATGGCTTTATCAGGCCTGCGGTGCTCATAGATGGGAGGGGGTTATGGGGGGTTAGGGAGGGTTATGGGGGGGTTATGGGGGGTTATGGGGGTACATTTGTGGGGGGGTGGATTGAGGGAGGGGAGAGGGGAGGAGCACTAAGGGGTGGGGTACGGCATTAAAGACGTGCTGAATGGGGGTGTGCGGCGGGTTAAAAGGAGAGTTGTACTAACCTAGTTGTGGTTTCGGTTGTTGAGCTCTGGCTCTTTGGTCCCGCCTCTCAACCGTCAATCAACTGGTGTACAGGTTCCTGAGCCTACTGGGCTCTATCATATCTATACTTGAAACTGTGTATGGAGTCAGCCTCCACCACATCACTGCCTAATGCATTCCATTTGTTAACTACTCTGACACTGAAAAAGTTTTTTCTCACGTCCTTGTGGCTCATGTGGGTACTCAGCTTCCACCTGTGTCCCTTGTGCGTGTACCACAAGTGTTAAATTAGCTGACTTTATCCACTCAATTCCTATGAGAATCTTGTATGTGGTGATTATGTCTACCCTAACTATGCTGTTTTCCAGCTGCGTGAGCTTCAGTTCCAATAGTCTCTCGTCGTAGTTCATACCCCCTTAACTCGGGTTCTAGTCTGGAGGCGTACATTTGAACCTTCTCCAATTTAGTCGTGTGCTTGACTAAATATGGATTCAATGCTAGAGCTGCATACACTAGGATTGTTCTGACATATGTGGTATACAAGGTTATGAATGATTCCTTACACACGTTCCTATACGTCGTTCTTCTGTTGACCAACCGGGCATATGCCGGTTGTTATGTTATTCTTTTGATGTGGAGTTTAGGGGGACAGATCTGATGCGATATCAATCCCAGGCTGGTACCTTTCTCTTTCTTTCATATCTTAGACTATATCTGTTTCTTTCTCTCTCTTTGGCTCTTGAAGAATTTCATTTCCTTGTATCTGGCGTCCTGCTCCCTACACCTGACTTCATTACATTGCATTTGTTCGAGTTAAACTCTAACAGCCATTTGTTGGACTATTCACTCAGTTGTCCAGGTCTTCTTGAAGCCTCAAGCTGTCCTCCTCTGTCTTAATCCTTCTCATAATTTTGGCGTCGTCAGCGAACATTGAGAGGAATGAGTCTATACCCTCTGGGAGATCATTTACGTATATCATAATCAGGAGAGGTCCAAGTACAGTGCACAGGTCAGCTGTGGGGTTCAGGTGGTGACTTCGCGGCAATCTGAGGTCTCACCCCTCCACAGTAACTCTCTGCTTCTTATTGAAACTCCCTTATCCACTAGAGCACTCTACCAGTTACTTTGCCTGTTAATCTAACTTATGCACCAGCCTCTTATGGGGGTACTGTGTCAAAGGCTTTCCGACAGTTCAAGAAAATGCAGTCCGCCCACCTTTCTCTTTCTTGCTTTTAACCTTTGTCTTCCCTGAACCCATGTTGGTGGTGTGTTACGAAGTCTCTTCTCTCCACATGTGCTACTAGGTATTTTTTTCACAATCTTCTCCATCACCTTGCATGGTTTACAAGTTAAAGACACTGGCCTGTACTTCAGTGCCTCTTGTCTGTCACCCTTTTTGTATATTGGGAGTACATTAGCAGTCTTTCATGTTTCTGGTAAGTCACCCGTCTCCAGTGACCTACTATACACTAAGGAGAGTGGCAAGCAAAGTACTTCTGCACACTCTTGGTGTACCCATGGTGAGATTCTGTCCGGACCAACAGCCTTTCTCACGGCCAGATCCAACAAATGCCTCTTAACCTCATCTCTGGTAATTTCGAACCCTTCCAAGGTCTCCTGATTTACCGCCTCCTCTCCAAGCACAGGGACTTTACCGCGTCCCATTGTGAAGACCTCTTGGAATCTCTTGTTGAGTTCTTCATACACCTCTTTGTCATTCTCTGTGTACCTGTCCTCGCCTGTTTTATGTTTCATTACCTGTTCTTTCACTGTTGTTTTTCATCCTGATATGGTCAAGGAGCAGTTTTGGTTCGGTTTTGGCTTTATTTGCTATATTTTCTTTTAAACTGTCTCTCAGCTTCTCTTCTCACGCTAACATACTCATTCCTGGTTCTCTGGTATCTCTCTCTCAGCGTTCTGCTGTTCTGTTATTTCAAAAGATCCTCCACGAGCTTTTATTTTGTTCAATTGCTTCCATACCTGCATACATTTCTTCCATACATACATTATTTTCATTAAACCCCGGATTCCTGTTTTGATTTCCTTTTTTTTCATTTTGGTGCGGGATAAGCCTGTTTAGTGCCTCCTGACTGTCTTGGGTGACATAATCCATCGTGTTTTGTATGGATTTAGCTAGGAGTTTTGTGGCCTATGGTATTTCTCTTAGGAATTATCTCATCTCCTCATATTTCTCCATTCGTTACATCAGTCCCTTGCTTTCTGCTTTTTTTTGGGGGGGGGGAAACTCCTCCTAACTCTACCAGGTACTCAAATATTAGTACACTGTGATCACTCATTCCCAAGGGGGCTTCCAACTTAACTTCCCTTATATCCGACTCATTTAGGGTAAATATCAGATCGAGCATAGCTGGTTCATCCCCTCCTCTCATTCTTGTCGGTCCCTTGATGTGTTGACTTAGAAAGTTTCTTGGTGCCACGCCCAGCAGCTTAGTCCTCCGTGTGTCTGGTCCTCCGTGTGGGTCTCTGTTCTCCCAATCTATCTTCCCGTGGTTGAAGTCTCCCATGATTAGTAGTCCGGATCCGTTCCTGCTAGCCACAGATGCTGTTCTCTCTATTATATTGATGGTGGCCAAGTTGTTTCTATCATATTCCTGTGTAGGTCTTCTGTCATCTGGTGGTGGGTTATATATGACTACTACTATTACTGTAAGTTTTTGTCCCCCAATTGCTGTGGCACCTGTTATGTAGTCACTGAAACCTTCATAGGCCTGGATAACCATCTCTGCCTCCTCCTCCTGTGTGTGTGTGTGTGTGTGTGTGTGTGTGTGTGTGTGTGTGTGTGTGTGTGTGTGTGTGTGTATTCACCTATTTATGCTTGCGGGGGTTGAGCTTTGGCTCTTTGGTCCCGCCTCTCAACTGTCAATCAACTGGTGTACAGATTCCTGAGCCTACTGGGCTCTATCATATCTACATTTAAAACTGTGTATGGAGTCAGCCTCCACCACATCACTGCCTAATGCATTCCATCCGTTAACTACTCTGACACTGAAAAAGTTCCTTCTAACGTCTCTGTGGCTCATGTGGGTACTCAGTTTCCACCTGTGTCCCCTTGTTCGCGTCCCACCAGTGTTGAATAGTTTATCCTTGTTTACCCGGTCGATTCCTCTGAGGATTTTGTAGGTTGTGATCATGTCTCCCCTTACTCTTCTGTCTTCCAGTGTCGTAAGGTGCATTTCCCGCAGCCTTTCCTCGTAACTCAAGCCTCTAGGTCGCCTGAGGAAGGACTTGCTTAGCTAACACACCAGTGTAGTAAGCAGCTCATTCCTCACTCTGGGACCATTTATGAACAATTGACTAGGAACGAGCAAACACCGAGACCCCAAAAAGTTGAAATCCCCTCCACTTGGGCCGTCGACCTTCGCCATTCGCCGAAGGGAATCTAGCGAGTAGGTCCTGGGCTCTCACAACAATAATTTATTGTTGTGTGGTGCCGTATATTTAGTCCACAACTCAAGAATCAGTCTTAATTTAATAGTCGAGTGTGACAGTACACTTGCAGGGCAAAAATAATGTGTGGGGGTGTAACGAAAAGACAGTGTTCAAATTAACAACTTTATTCAATAAAGAACTAACTACTACAACAAAAACAAAAGAAATATCAATGACGTTACTGTAAATCCTTCCAGTGACACTATCAATGACAGCTAGACACCAGCCCCTCGGACTGCATAATGAACTAACTCGAACATGAGGCGTGAACACACAGGAATCAAACAAGCAAGCAACATCTATAATCACACTGGCAACTATGACACGGTAGGTTCTGAGACACGTCTCCAGTAACCTCCTAACTGTTCCCTGCGCTCCTTGCAGCCTACACCTGCAATAGCGGTTGAAATGCAATCAAATCAGTAGCCTGTCAATGACACATCAATGACTAATGGGTTTACTGACAACTCCAGCATCTCTCATTCATATTAATCTTTACGTTAACACTCCGTCCCACGGACGATCAACAATCATTAACAATTTGATTTACGTTTATAACACGGTAACATTTACGTTAATAACAAGGTAACATTTACGTTAATAACAAGGTAACATTTACGTTAATTTAATAACTCTTACCACTGTCACTAGTAACCGGAAATTACACAACACTCTACCCGTCGAGCATTCAGTGAGTAAATCCCATTAATCCTGTCCTTCCAGACAGCTGATTAATCTCTTTACTAGTTACATTAATTTACGTTATCGGTTACTATCACTCAGCGATGGTAAACTCTGATTTACAATATCCAACGTGCTAAAAGAACGGTAATCACTCGTGATTACCTTTAGAGTAATTAATTACTATCCTCAAGATCAATAATTAAACAATTAAATACGCAACCTTTCACACTGGATCAGCAATTTACATTAAGGTATGAATTCCGTCCGAGCCTTCCATACTCAGACCAATTCAGGTCATTAAGGACGCTAATCACCACGTTTACGTTATTCTAAAATGACGTTACTTTTCTCACGAGTCAATCAAGCGCCGGTACTTCCGGACAGATAATAACGACGTTACGTTAATGGAACAATGGAGCCTTCGTGTGAGTCGATCAAACACGGATCGAAGTTAATTACTTTGACTTCCTGAAACACGTCAATTACCCGGACCACTGACCGTAAATTACGACAGACAATACTCTAATTTCTTGTCTGGCTGATGGCTAGGCTCCTTGAGACTACCGTAGCTGCTTGCAGGAAAGTAAATTAACCCAAACGTATTCTACGTTACTCAAATTGTCAAAGAACAAATTCTCTTAAAGCAATGGGCGTTCCCTCGGTTACGTTATATTAATTGCCTCGCAATCACCTCACTGAATACTGGACTTCGATGTCCTACCAGATAAACAGGAGAATATATGTGTATCCAAGTACTCTTCTCGACAGAGTTCACCAACGACAATGACTAAATCACAATAACAAAACACAGTGATTTACGTTACAATCCGGTTGCAATTGCAATACTACAGAAACCGAGTAAATAACCCTCAGGACATTTACCCTCAAGAACACGACCCCACAATGAATTACTGAACTGCAAAACACACCCCGGTGATTGATCAACACTAGCCACAATCACCGTCAATGATATCCCATTTGCAATAACACACACGGCAAGTACTCTAATTTCCAAGTATTAGAACACTGCCTAACACTTATTTACTGTTGCAAATGACCCAACCGTGCTCTAAATAACCCCTTACAACACAGCTCCACACATTGCAATTACCCCAGTAAATAAACACAATAACACTGGGCTTCGTGGCACTACGAATATATATATATATATATATATATATATATATATATATATATATATATATATATATATATATATATATATATATATATTATATATATATATATATATATATACGTTAATATTTATATATATATATATATATATATATATATATACGTTAATATTATATATATATATATATATATATATATATATATATATGCAAACAATCCTGAATGGTCCCCAGGACTGGTCCTTTGTGTTCCTCACGTGTTGCCCCAAAAATGAGGTGATTTGATAAAATGCTATGCCCAAGATTACCATCCGAGTGCCGGCGGGGAAGTGGTTCATATAGCCTCGGCTATCATTTCCTTATGTCCGGTCGTGATGGTCAAGTGGTTTAAGGCATCCCTGTACATACCAGTTGCGTTCCTCCTGGGAGTATGGGTTCGAGTCACTTCTGGGGTGTGAGTTTTCAGTTATATATATATATATATATATATATATATATATATATATATATATATATATATATATTGTGACGGTGTTCCCACCCTTCTAATTCTCCCACGCCTGCTGTAAGAGTCATGTCCACTATTCCCGAGCATTCTCTACATTGCAGGCACCAATTGAACATATGTGGGAGAGAGTAGTATTCTCGAAGAGCCGAGAAATTTGCGAAAATGTAACATTTTGTCCTGTGGGATAGGCCCTTTAGGGAGCCAATATGGCGCTGGCGAGTCTGTTCTCCCGCCAAAACTGTGTGACGTCAGTGGCACCAGATTGGTCACCGTCAGCGACGTGGCACTGGGAGCCAATGAAAACCAACTTTGGGAAAAGTGACGTCACATAGGCATAGGGGGTCCAGCCGTGTTGGCGCCAGGCGGTATCAGTCTTTCACGACACGTCCGAGAGGTAGGACGCGCGATCGGTCATCCTGTCAGAGTGACGGATTTACCGAACTCCGGTGGATTTAAGCGTCTCCAGTTGTTGGCACGCACTCTGTGAGGTCTTCCTGCAACCCAGATGAGGCTCAGATAAGGAATTGACAAAATATTGAGCAACAAGTGCTCAGGGGACAGGTGCGTTGCAAGAAGTGGGCCGGGCATCGATGTGAGTCGTCGTTGGCAGTTCACCAGTATAAGAGGCAGCTTAGTGGCCGGGCCCCCACCGTGAGTGAACCAGGTTGACAACCTTGTCAACCAGGTTGAACGTGTGATCGACGATCCTGTCAAGTTTGACAGTAACCCCACCTTCGTGGAACCCTACGAGTCAACAGTTGGACGCAAGCACGTCGAGAAGTCTTCCCAAATACCTAGCGATATATCTAGACGACGAGGGAATTGACAGTGTTGTGAGCTTCAAGTGCTCTGAAGTCGGGTGCTGTGCGTGTGTCGTCCGGGACGGCTGATAACTTCAGTGACTTCGTAGTGGTGAGAGGCAGTTACTCTGGGAGTACAGTGACAAGAACTATTTGGGAAACGTACGACGACCGCCGAGACGTAGGCTGGCTGCCGTAGTTGGGAGGAAAGTTGACGGCCAGGAGACCGACTTCGACCCTGCGACGTACTGTAGGGAAAGAAGCACGGACCTGCTGTGTACAGAAGCGGCGAGACGCGACATCCTAAGGCGTGGGGCTTGTGTTTCTGGATGAACGAGGCGAGAGCCTGGACCAGGAGCTACAACCCAACTGTCATCCTAGGATAGGTGAAGTAGGTGTTTACAGTTCCCTCCCATTTCCCCTTTAGTTAGCTATATATATTCTTGTCAGTATATTTTGTATGTCGTGAGCAAGTCTCATTTGAGTTTAAGTCACAGAGTGCACAGTATGTGGTGAGGCTACCCAGAGCGCTCACAGTATCAATTTACATATATATATCTATGTGTGGGTGTGTGCAAGCACCAAGATTCATCAGAGAATTTACTGTGACTATATTATTGATCTGTGATTATTATTATTATATATATATTGGTAGTGAACCAGATATTGTGTATTGTTCTCTATAATCTATTGATATAAATGCCTGAGGATTAATCTCTATAATCTATCAATATAAATGCCTGTGGATGATCTCTATAATCTATTGATATAATGCCTGTGGATTGATCTCTATAATCTATTGATATAAGTGCCCGTGTGTTGATCTCCATAATCTATCGATATAAATGCCTGTGTGTTGATCTCTATGATCTATTGATATATATATGCCTGAAGTTNGTATGCCACCAGGCTCGTCCCGGAACTGAGAGGATTGAGCTACGAGGAAAGGCTAATGGAGCTGAACCTCACATCCCTGGAAAACAGAAGAGTAAGGGAGACATGATAACCACCTACAAAATTCTCAGGGGAATTGACAGGGCGGACAAAGACAAACTCTTCACCACGGGTGGACACGAACAAGGGGACACAGGTGGAAACTTAGTACCCAGATGAGCCACAGAGACATTAGAAAGAATTTTTTCAGTGTCAGAGTAGTTAATAAATGGAATGCATTAGGCAGTGATGTGGTGGAGGCTGACTCTCCATACACAGTTTCAAATGTAGATATGATAGAGCCCAGTAGGCACAGGAACCTGTACACCAGTTGATTGACAGTTGAGAGGCGGGACCAAAGAGCCAGAGCTCAACCGCCGCAAGCACAATTAGGTGAGTACTCTGCTTGGTGTACACTTTGCATAGTGTACACTCTGCATAGTGTACACTATGCATGGTGAACACTGTGTGGTGTTTACTCTGCATGGTGTACACTCTGCATGGTGTACACTGTGTGGTGTTTACTCTGCATGGTGTATACTCTGCATAGTGTACACTCTGCATGGTGTACACTCTGTGTGGTGTACACTCTGCATGGTGTATACTCTGCATGGTGTACACTCTGCACAGTGTACACTCTGCACAGTGTACACTGCATAGTGTACACTCTGCATGGTGTACTCTCTGCATGGTGTACACTGCATGGTGTACACTGCATTGTGTACACTGCATGGTATATGCTCTGCATGGTGTACACTCGGCATGGCGTACACACTGCATGATGTATACTCTGCACTGTGTACACTCTGCATAGTGTACACTCTGCATGGTGTACACTGCTTGATGTACACTACATGGTGTACACTGCTTGATGTACACTGCTTGGTGTACACTCTGCATGGTGTGCACCACATGGTATACACTCCGCATGGTGTACACCGCATGGTGTACACTGCATGGTGTACATTGCATGGTGTACACTCTGCATGGTGTACACTGCTTGGTGTACACTACATGGTGTACACTCTGCATGGTGTACTCACCTATTTGTTCTCACCTATTTTTGCTTGCTGGGGTTGATGTGTTGGCTCTTTGGTCCCGCCTCTCAACCGTCAATCAACCGGTGTTAAGATTCCTGAGAATATTGGGCTCTGACATATGTACATTTGAAACGTGTACGGAGTCAGCCTCCACCACGTGGCTGCCTGATGCATGCCACCTGTTAATTTATCTACTCTGACACTGAAAAAGGTCTTTCTAACGTTCCAGTGGCGCATTCGGGTACTCAGTTTCCACCTGTGTCCCCTTGTTCACGTACCACCTGTGTTAAACAATTTATCCATATCTACCCTGTCAATTCCCCTGAGTATTTTTTAGGTAGTGATCATGTCTCCCCTTTCTCTTCTGTCTTCCAGTGTCGAAAGGTGTATTTCCCATAGCCTTTCCTCGTAACTTATGCCTCTTTGTTTTGGGACTAGTCTAGTGGCATACCTCTGAACTTTTTCCAGCTTCGTCTTGTGCTTGACAAGGTACGGGCTCCATGCTGGGGTCGCATACTCCAGGATTGGTCTAACATACGTGATATACAAGATTCTGAAAGATTCCTAACACAGGTTCCTGAAGGCTGTTCTAATTTTTGCATCTTCAGCAAACATTGAGAGAAACGAATCTATACCCTCTGGGAGATCATTTACATATATCAGAAGCAGTATAGGTCCAAGGACTGATCCCTTCGGGACTCCACTCGTAACGTCAAGCCATTCTGAGACCTCACCCCTCACAGTGACTCGTTGTCTAATGCTGCTTAGGTACTCCTTTATCCAATGGAGTATCTTCCCTTTCACTCCAGCCTGTATCTCCAGATTTTTCACTAGCCTCTTCTGTGGTACTGTATCAAAAGCTTTCTGGCAATCCAGAAATATGTAATCTGCCCACCCTTTCTTTCTTGCCTGATTTTTATTGCCTGGTCGTAGAATTCAATTAACCCTGTGAGGCAGAACTTGCCATCCCTGAACCCATGTTGATGCTGTGTTACAAAGTTCTTTTGCTTCAGATGTTCCACTAACTTTTTTCGCACAATCTTCTCCATCAGCTTGCATGGTATGCAGGTTAGGGACACTGGCCTGTAGTTCAGTGCCTCCTGTCTATCCCCTTTCTTATATATCGGGACTACATTAGCGGCTTTCCAAATTTCTGGCAGTTCCCCTGTTGTCAGTGATTTTTATACACTATGGAGAGTGGCATGCACAGTGCTTCTGCTCCTTCTTTTAGTATCCAAGGGGAGATTTCATCTGGGCCTATAGCCTTTGTCACATCCAACTCTAGTAACAACTTCCGTACTTCCCCGCTGGTAATCTCAAACTCTTTTAGTGGTTCCAGGTTAACTTTTCCCTCTCTTATCTCTGGAACTTCTCCTTGCTCTAAAGTGAAGACCTCCTGGAATTTCTTATTCAGTTCCTCACACACTTCCTTGTCGTTTGTAGTGAAGCCTTCTGCCCCTATCCTTAATGTCATTACCTGTTCCTTTACTGTTGTTTTTCTCCTGATGTGGCTATGCAGCAATTTAGGCTGAGTCTTTGCCTTGCTTGCGATGTCATTTTCGTATTGTCTTTCTGCCTCTTTTCTCGTCCTGACATCATCATTCCTGGCATTCTGGTATCTTTCTCTGATCCCAAGTGTCCTGTTAATCGTATAGTTTCTCCATGCCCTTTCACTTTGCTGCTTAGCTAGCCTATATCTCTGATTAAACCTTGGGTTTCTCATCTTAATTTCATTGTTTTCCTTTTGGACTGGGACAAACTTGTTTGCTGCTTCCTTGCACTTCTGCGTAATGTAGTCCATCATGTCTTGGGCTGCCTTTCCCCTGAGCTCTGTTTTCCATGTTATATCTGTTAGGAATTTTCTTATCTCCTCATAGTTTCCCTTTCGGAATGACAGCCTTTTGTTTTCAGTACCCCCTCCTCGAGTTCAATAATCCTTCTTCAACCAGATACTCAAACGGCAGTACACTGTGGTCGCTCATTCCTACTGGGGCGTCAAAACCGATTTCCCTTATGTCGGAGTCGTTCAGAGTGAAGACTAGGTCGAGTCTCGCTGGTTCATCATTTCCTCTCAACCTAGTGGGTTCCCTGACATGTTGGCTTAGAATGTTTCTTGTCGCCACCTCCATTAGTTTGGCTCTCCATGTATCCTCTCCTCCAAGCGGTTCCTTGTTCTCCCAGTCTATCCTTCCGTGATTGATTTTCCCCCATGATGACCAGATGGGATCTATTTCTACAGGCAGCAGAGGCTCCCATCTCAATTATAGTGTTAACTGCCATGTTGTTGTTGTCATACTCTTGCCTTGGCCTTCTGTCATTTGGTGGAGGGTTGTATATCACTGTTACTACTACTTTTGGTCCTCCCATATGTAGTCTCTGAATCCCTCGCAGCCCAGGATAACAATCTCTATGAAACTCCATTCCTTTCTCATTAGTAGGGCGACTCCACCTCCTCCCCTTCCTTCCCTCTCTTTCCTTATTACAGTGTAGTCCTGGAAAAAAAACACTGCATTCGTTATGATTCCTGAGAGTTTTGTTTCTGTGAATCCGATTACATCTGGGTTCACTTCCTGTGATCTTTCCCTTAGTTCACTTGCCTTGCTTGTAATCCCATCTATGTTCGAGTACATCACCCTGAAACTGACTCTTTTCTGTCCCATCTCAGATCCTATTGCTTCCCATGAAGCAGGGAAACAGGGAGGGTGTACATATACATTCTGTATGGTGTACATTTTGCATAGTGTACACTCTGCATTATGTGTACACTCTGCATGGTGTACACTGCATGGTGTACACTGCATTATGTACACTGCATAGTGTACATCTTGCATAGTGTACACTATGGTGTACACTCTACATGGTGTACACTCTACATGGTGTACACTGCATGGTGTACACTGCATTATGTACACTGCATAGTGTACATCTTGCATAGTGTACACTCTGCATGGTGTACATTGTATGGTGTACACTCTGCATATTGTACACTGCATGGTGTACACTGCATGGTGTACACTGCATTATGTACACTGCATAGTGTACATCTTGCATAGCGTACACTCTGCATGGTGTACACTGTATGGTGTACACTCTGCATGGTGTATACACTGCATGTTGTACACTGCATGTTGTACACTCTACATGGTGTATAACATGCAGCGTAGAGTGAAAGTAGCGTGAGGATAGTGTGAAGGTAGTGTGAGGGTAGTTTGTGGGCAGTGTGAGGGAAGTGTGAAGGTAGTGTGAGGGCAGTGTGAGGGTAGTGTGAGGGGTAGCGTGAGGGGTAGTGTGAGGTTAGTGTGAGGGTAGTGTTAGGATAGTGTGTGGGGTAGTGTGAGAGTAGCGTGATATTAGTGTGAGGGAAGTGTGAGAGTAGTGTGAGTGGTACTGGGAGGGTAGTGTGAGGGTAGTGTGAGGATAGTGTGAGGGTGATGTGAGGGCAATGTGAGGGTAGTGTGATGGCAGTGTGAAGGCAGAGTGAGGGTAGTATGGGGGCAGAGTGAGGGTAGTGTGATGGTAGTGTGAGGACAGAGTGAGGGTAGTGTGAGGGTAGTGTGAGAGTGGACCAGGAAATCTATCGGGACCTAACCAACCACAGATTAGAGAACTACTTAGATTCTGTGACAAATTTTCACACAACCAGCAGATATCAGAGCCAACGAGAAATGAAAATATTCTAGATCTGGTCTTTACGAACAATGAAGACATTATCAGAGACATTACGATATCAGATACCACATATTCAGATCACAAGCTCATTGAAGTGCAAACGACCATCAATACTCAGAATAGACCTAAAACGTTGATAAAGCGAGAGGGGCTATTCAGTAAATTCAATTTTAATAACAAAAGGAGAGACAGGGAGAAAATAAACAGTGAATTTACAAACATTCCATGGGAAACTGTTCTAAGTAATACAAGTCCTACAGAAGGAAAAGAAAAACTGACTTCGGAAGCGTATCAAGTCTGTCTGAAACATGTTCCTTTGAGGAAAGCCAGAAAGAGATCCAACGTAGAAAGAGAACGCAGACGACACTATAAACACAGGAAAAAAAATAATGGAAATGCTTAAGCAAACACGACTTGCCCGTCAAAGAAGGAATAATTTAAATAAAGAGATTAAAGAAATCGAGCAGAAATTGAAACACTCATATCAGACTGAAGAAAGACAGAACAGAAAGCAATTCAGGAAATAAAGAAAAATCCAAAATACTTCTTCACATATACGAAATCAAAAGCAAAAACCACTGCCAGTATTGGACCTATTCGTACAAGTGAAGGTTCATACATGGAGGATGACAAAGAAATTAGTGAAATCCTAAAAAAACAGTATGAAGACATGTTAGCACTCCAATAAACAACATGAAAGTGGAAGATCCAGACAATTTCTTTATGTGGGATATCCACACCCCTGTAAATATAACTGATATCAGCACGAGCGTACTAGACTTTGAAATAGAAATTGAAAACATGCCCATGCACTCGGCCCCAGGTCCAGATTCATGGAATTCAATATTTATAAAGAAATGCAAAGTGCCAGTAGCACAGGCACTCTGTATAGTGTGGAGGAAGAGCTTGGACACGGGGGAGATACCAGATACACTTAAAGTAGCAGACATAGCCCCTCTACACAAGGGAGGGAGCAAAGCATTGGCAAAGAATTATAGACCAGTTGCACTAACGTCCCACATAATAAAAGTATTTGAGAGAGTGATTAGGAGTCAGGTTACCAATTTCATGGAGACCAATGACCTCCACAACCCAGGCCAACATGGATTTCGAGCGGGAAGATCTTGCCTCTCACAGCTACTTTAGCACTACGACAAAGTCACTGAGGCATTAGAAGAAAAACAGAATACTGATGGACTTCGGCTATACACGGACTTCGCAAAGGCTTTCGATAAATGTGACCATGGCGTGATAGCACACAAAATGAAGTCAATAGGAATAACCGGTAAAGTAGGACGCTGGATACTCCGTTTTCTGTCAAACAGGACTCAGCGAGTAACGGTCAACCATATAAAATCGACTCCAAGCGCAGTTAAAAGTTCTTTACCTCAGGGTACAGTCCTTGCACCGCTTCTTTTCCTTATTCTCATATCAAATATAGACAAAAATACAAGTCACAGCTTCGTATCATCCTTTGCAGATGACACAAAAATCAACATGAAAATTTCCTCGGCTGAAGACATTGAAAGACTTCAAGCTGATATTAACAAAGTTTTCGACTGGGCAGCAGAAAATAACATGATGTTTAACAGCGATAAATTCCAGGTATTCAGGTACGGTAAAAATGAGGACTTTAAACATAATACAGGGTACAAAACACAATCAAATCTGCCCATAGTAGAAAAACAGCATGTAAAGGATTTGGGAATAATGATGTCTGACGACCTAACGTTTAGGGAACATAACCAAGCAAACATTGCGACAGCCAGAAAAATGATAGGATGGATTACGAGAACTTTCAAATCCAGGGATCCCATCACAATGGTTGTACTCTTCAAATCACTTATGTTGTCCCGTCTTGAGTACTGCTCAGTACTCACTTCCCCCTTCAGAGCAGGGGAGAGTGCTGAAATAGAGGGAATACAGAGAACATATACGGCACGCATAGACGAGATAAAGCGCCTAAATTATTGGGATCGTCTCAAAGCTCTCCAAATGTACTCACTAGAAAGGAGACGAGAGAGATACCAAATAATATACACCTGGAAGATACTGGAGGGTCGGGTTGCAAATCTGCACAGTAAAATAACAACGTACTGGAGTGAACGATATGGAAGAAAATGCAGAATAGAACCAGTGAAGAGCATAAGTGCCATAGGCACAATCAGAGAACACTGTATAAACATCAGAGGTCCGCGGTTGTTCAACGTCCTCCCAGCGAGCATAAGAAATATTGCCGGAACAACCGTGGACATCTTCAAGAGAAAACTAGATTGTTTCCTCCAAGGAGTGCCGGACCAACCGGGCTGTGGTGGGTATGTGGGCCTGCGGGCCGCTCCAAGCAACAGCCTGGTGGACCAAACTCTCACAAGTCAAGCTTGGCCTCGGGACTGGCTTGGGGAGTAGAACTCCCAGAACCCCATCAACTAGGTATCAGCCAGTGTGAGGGTACTGTGAGGGTAGTGTTATGGTAGTGTGAGAGTAGTGTGAAGGTAGTGTGTAGGTAGTGTGAGGGTAGCGTGTGGTTAGTGTGAGGGTTGGGTGAGAATAGTGTGAGAGTAATGCGAGGGTAGCGTGAGGTAGTGTGAGGGTAGTTTGAGAATAGTGTGAGGGTAGTGTGAGAATAGTGTGAGGGCAGTGTGAGGGTAGTGGGAGAATAGTGTGAGGGTAGTGTGAGAATAGTGTGAGAATTGGGTAAAGGTAGTGTAAGGGTAGTGTGAGGAGTGTGGGGGCAGCGTAAGGGTAGTGTGAGAATAATGTGAGGGTAGTGTGAGAATAGTGTGAGGGGTAGTGTGAGGGTTGTGTGTGGGTAGTGTGAGAATACTGTAAAGGCAGTGTGAGAATAATGTGAGGGCAGTGTGAGAGTAGTGTGAGGGCAGTGTGAGTGTGGTGTGAGGGTCGTGTGAGAGTAGTGATGGTAGTGTGAGAGAAGTGTGAGGGCAGTGTGAGAGTAGTGTGAGGGCAGGGGGGGGGGAAAGCGCCAAGTCATTACGACTCTATAGCACTTGGAAGGGGTCAGGAAAAGGATTTGGGATGGAACGGGAGGAAAGGAATGGTGCTCAACACTTGGACGGCGGTCGGGAATTGAACGCCGACCTGCATAGTATGAGGGTTGTGACGGGCAGTGTGAGAGTAGTGTGGGTAGTGTGTGTGTGGTGTGAGGGTAGTGTGAGAGTGGTGTGAGGGTAGTGTGAGAGTAGTGTGAGGGTAGTGTGAGGGTAGTGTGAGGGTAGTGTGAGAGTAGTGTGAGGGTAGTGTGACGGTAGTGTGAGGGTAGTGTGAGAGTAGTGTGAGGGTAGTGTGAGGGTAGTGTGAGGGTAGTGTGAGGGTAGTGTGAGGGTAGTGTGAGGGTAGTGTGAGAGTAGTGTGAGGGCAGTGTGAGGGTAGTGTGAGGGTAGTGGAGAGTAGTGTGAGGGGTGTGAGAGTAGTGTGAGGGTAGTGTGAGAGTAGTGTGAGGGTAGTGTGAGAGTAGTGTGAGGGTAGTGTGAGGGTAGTGTGAGGGCAGTGTGAGGGTAGTGTGAGAGTAGTGTGAGGGTAGTGTGAGAGTAGTGTGAGGGTAGTGTGAGGGTAGTGTGAGGGCAGTGTGAGGGTAGTGTGAGGGTAGTGTGAGGGTAGTGTGAGAGTAGTGTGAGGGTAGTGTGAGAGTAGTGTGAGGGTAGTGTGAGGGTAGTGGGAGGCAGTGTGAGGGTAGTGTGAGGGTAGTGTGAGGGTAGTGTGACGGCAGTGTGAGAGTAGGTGAGGGTAGTGTGACGGCAGTGTGAGAGTAGAGTGAGGGTAGTGTGAGTGTGGTGTGAGGGTAGTGTGAGGGTAGTGTGAGTGTGGTGTGAGGGTAGTAGTGTGAGAGTAGTGTGAGGGCAGTGTGAGGGTAGTGTGGGGGTAGTGTGAGTGTGGTGTGAGGGTAGTGTGAGGGTAGTGTGAGGGTAGTGTGAGGGTAGGTGAGGGTAGTGTGAGGGTAGTGTGAGGGTAGTGTGAGGGTAGTGTGAGGGCAGTGTGAGGGCAGTGTGAGG
>WNGS01162813.1:12239-24469 GCA_020271785.1 Procambarus virginalis
GTGATACATGTATCCGAATAATGTGCGCATGAATCCAGATAACCTGAGTACGTATACGAATAATGTGAGCATGTATCCGATTAGTCCGAACGTGTATCTCAATAATTAATTCAATATTGTTCATCGAATAATCTGAACATTTATCGGGATATTCGGAGCATATATCCGAATATTTTGAGCACGTATCCGAATATTTTGAGCACGTATCCGAATATTTTGAGCACGTATCCGAATATTTTGAGCACGTATACGAATATTGGGAGCATGGAGCATGTATACGAATATTGGGAGCATATACAGGAGATAATTTGACTGTAGCCAGGCACAGTCAAAAGACTGGTCTTATTGTGTTAATATTCTACTTATTGCTATGCACAGTTTAGATCTTTGTGACACATATTTCAATTACTGTAATACATACTCCAATGTTCGTGATACTACAGTTGTGCTACATGTTGTAATTAGCATGATAAGCATTTCAATTATTGCGATACATTCAATAATTTTCATATAATTTTCATAAATACTGCAGTTTTTTGGATACCAATTGAAATTATTCGGATATATAATCATCCTGAAGTACTTCGATCATCCTATTTCAACTTTCAATTATTCTCATCCACGTTTCAATTAATAAAAAATGGTGGATTAAGACAAATTATTGTTTTGTTCTGACGCTGTTGATGAATGATTTTTTTAGGGGTAAGCGCGAAGCCATTACGACTATATAGCACTGGGAAGAGGGTCAGGATTTGGATGGGGGATGGGACGGCGGGAAGGAATGGTGCCCATATGCAGCTACATGGACGATCGGGGATTGAACGCCGACCTGCATGAAGCTAGCCTTAAAAATACATTAATGCAGGCCCTATGCACAAAATTGCTTCATAAAAAAGATTATGTGCGTTTTTGAATGATTCAGGTCATGTTGCAAATATTTTTTGGTAGACATATTGCTGGGTTTAGGTTGTCTAAATGTTTTTTTTTTTACCTTAAAGTTGTTAGATGTAAGATTGTTAAGCTTGACCTGGTCCAATGTTACTTTCGCCCTTAACCTGTTGAAGGGTGTTGCAAAGGTGATGGTAGTTCTGGAGTGATATGACCAGGGTGCTGGAGTACCCCTGCTGGAGTACCCTTGCTGGAGTACCCCCTGCTGGAGTACCCCTGCTGGAGTACCCTTGCTGGAGTACCCCTGCTGGAGTACCCCCTGCTGGAGTACCCCCTGCTGGAGTACCCCCTGCTGGAGTACCCCCTGCTGGAGTGCCCCTGCTGGAGTACCCCCTGCTGGAGTACCCCTGCTGGAGTACCCCTGCTGGAGTACCCTTGCTGGAGTACCCCCTGCTGGAGTACCCCCTGCTGGAGTACCCCTGCTGGAGTACCCCTGCTGGAGTACCCCCTGCTGGAGTACCCCTGCTGGAGTACCCCTGCTGGAGTACCCCCTGCTGGAGTACCCCCTGCTGGAGTACCCCTGCTGGAGTACCCCTGCTGGAGTACCCCCTGCTGGAGTACCCCTGCTGGAGTACCCCTGCTGGAGTACCCCCTGCTGGAGTACCCTTGCTGGAGTACCCCTGCTGGAGTACCCCTGCTGGAGTACCCCCTGCTGGAGTACCCCCTGCTGGAGTACCCCTGCTGGAGTACCCCTGCTGGAGTACCCCCTGCTGGAGTACCCCTGCTGGAGTACCCCCTGCTGGAGTACCCCCTGCTGGAGTACCCCCTGCTGGAGTACCCCCTGCTGGAGTAACCCTGCTGGAGTACCCCTGCTGGAGTACCCCTGCTGGAGTACCCCCTGCTGGAGTACCCCCTGCTGGAGTACCCCTGCTGGAGTACCCCTGCTGGAGTACCCCTGCTGGAGTACCCCCTGCTGGAGTACCCCTGCTGGAGTACCCCTGCTGGAGTACCCCTGCTGGAGTACCCCTGCTGGAGTATCCCTGCTGGAGTACCCCCTGCTGGAGTACCCTTGCTGGAGTACCCCCTGCTGGAGTACCCTTGCTGGAGTACCCCTGCTGGAGTACCCCCTGCTGGAGTACCCCTGCTGGAGTACCCCTGCTGGAGTACCCCCTGCTGGAGTACCCCTGCTGGAGTACCCCCTGCTGGAGTACCCCCTGCTGGAGTACCCTTGCTGGAGTACCCCTGCTGGAGTACCCCTGCTGGAGTACCCCCTGCTGGAGTACCCCTGCTGGAGTACCCCTGCTGGAGTACCCCTGCTGGAGTACCCCTGCTGGAGTACCCCCTGCTGGAGTACCCCCTGCTGGAGTACCCCTGCTGGAGTACCCCTGCTGGAGTACCCCCTGCTGGAGTACCCCTGCTGGAGTACCCCCTGCTGGAGTACCCCCTGCTGGAGTACCCCTGCTGGAGTACCCCCTGCTGGAGTACCCCTGCTGGAGTACCCCTGCTGGAGTACCCCTGCTGGAGTACCCCTGCTGGAGTACCCCCTGCTGGAGTACCCCTGCTGGAGTACCCCTGCTGGAGTACCCCTGCTGGAGTACCCTTGCTGGAGAACCCCTGCTGGAGTACCCCTGCTGGAGTACCCCCTGCTGGAGTACCCCCTGCTGGAGAACCCCTGCTGGAGTACCCCTGCTGGAGTACCCCTGCTGGAGTACCCCTGCTGGAGAACCCCTGCTGGAGTACCCCCTGCTGGAGTACCCCCTGCTGGAGAACCCCTGCTGGAGTACCCCTGCTGGAGTACCCCCTGCTGGAGTACCCCTGCTGGAGTACCCCTGCTGGAGTACCCCCTGCTGGAGTACCCCCTGCTGGAGTACCCCTGCTGGAGTACCCCTGCTGGAGTACCCCTGCTGGAGTATCCCTGCTGGAGTACCCCTGCTGGAGTACCCCTGCTGGAGTACCCCCTGCTGGAGTACCCCTGCTGGAGTACCCCCTGCTGGAGTACCCCTGCTGGAGTACCCCCTGCTGGAGTACCCCTGCTGGAGTACCCCCTGCTGGAGTACCCCCTGCTGGAGTACCCTTGCTGGAGTACCCCTGCTGGAGTACCCCTGCTGGAGTACCCCCTGCTGGAGTACCCCTGCTGGAGTACCCCTGCTGGAGTACCCCTGCTGGAGTACCCCTGCTGGAGTACCCCTGCTGGAGTACCCCCTGCTGGAGTACCCCTGCTGGAGTACCCCTGCTGGAGTACCCCCTGCTGGAGTACCCCTGCTGGAGTACCCCCTGCTGGAGTACCCCCTGCTGGAGAACCCCTGCTGGAGAACCCCTGCTGGAGTACCCCCTGCTGGAGTACCCCCTGCTGGAGAACCCCTGCTGGAGTACCCCCTGCTGGAGTACCCCCTGCTGGAGTACCCCCTGCTGGAGTACTCCTGCTGGAGTACCCCTGATGGAGTACCCCCTGCTGGAGTACCCCCTGCTGGAGTACCCCTGCTGGAGTACCCCCTGCTGGAGTACCCCTGCTGGAGTACCCCTGCTGGAGTACCCCTGCTGGAGAACCCCTGCTGGAGTACCCCTGCTGGAGTACCCCTGCTGGAGAACCCCTGCTGGAGTACCCCCTGCTGGAGTACCCTCTGCTGGAGTACCCCTGCTGGAGTACCCCTGCTGGAGTACCCCTGCTGGAGTACCCCTGCTGGAGTACCCCCTGCTGGAGTACCCCCTGCTGGAGTACCCCTGCTGGAGTACCCCTGCTGGAGTACCCCTGCTGGAGTACCCCTGCTGGAGTACCCCTGCTGGAGTACCCCTGCTGGAGTACCCCCTGCTGGAGTACCCCTGCTGGAGTACCCCCTGCTGGAGTACCCCTGCTGGAGTACTCCTGCTGGAGTACCCCTGCTGGAGTACCCCTGCTGGAGTACCCCTGCTGGAGTACCCCCTGCTGGAGTACCCCTGCTGGAGTACCCCCTGCTGGAGTACCCCTGCTGGAGTACTCCTGCTGGAGTACCCCTGCTGGAGTACCCCCTGCTGGAGTACCCCCTGCTGGAGTACCCCTGCTGGAGTACCCCCTGCTGAAGTACCCCCTACTGGAGTACCCCTGCTGGAGTACCCCTGCTGGAGTACCCCTGCTGGAGTATCCCTGCTGGAGTACCCCCTGCTGGAGTACCCCTGCTGGAGTACCCCCTGCTGGAGTACCCCTGCTGGAGTACTCCTGCTGGAGTACCCCTGCTGGAGTACCCCTGCTGGAGTACCCCTATCTTGATGTTATCTTAAGATGATTTCGGGGCTTATTGTCCCCGCGGCCCGGTCCTCGACCAGGCCTCCTTTTTGTTACCCACCCTTAGGAAGCAGCCCGTAGCGGCTGTCTAACTCCCAGGTAACTAATTACTGCTTGGTAACAGGGGCATCAGGGTGCAATAAACTCTTCCGATTTCATTCCGCCTCCGCCGGGGATCGAGCCCGGAATCTTAGGACTACGAATCCCGAGCGATGTCCACTCAACAATATATATATATATATATATATATATATATATATATATATATATATATATATATATATATATATATATATATATATATATATATATAGTTGTTGAATATGACCGAAAGAGTAATATTGACGATTCTAACACGAATCTTCTTATGCTTTTATGTTTTTCATTACTGTCGAGGGTAGTTGAAAAATTAACTCTCCAAAGTTAATTTTCAAAATTTATTTATGGTCTGACGCCTAAATGTTTTTCGCAAGTCATTTTTACATTTTCACAGACAATTTTACATACTCTGAATCATGCTTATATTCATTTATGAGTGAGGTGACAGGACACAAATGTTTTTGGGCGACGTGACGCAACTCAAATGTTTTTGGGTGAGGTGACAGGACACAAATCAATGGGTATATTGCGTGTTTTCTCTTCTTGCCTCTGTGTTGGTTCGGGATCATGAAGTGGAATGATATTATGAGTTGATTGCTGGTGTTGAATTTTTGATGTGTTGGACCTCGCTGATGTTGAGTCTCCTGTTGTCGTTGTATCAGTCGATAATTTCTGTGTTGCTTGTTAAGATTTCTCTGGTGATGGTCTGGTTGTGTGGGATTATATGCTCCTTGGTGGAGTCCTGTTGTTTGTGCATTGTTAATCGCCTAGAAAGAGAAGTTGTTGTCTTGCCTATATACTGAGATCTTTGGGGCTGACAGTCCCCAAGTGGGCATGTGAAGGCATAGACGACATTGGTCTCTTTCATGGCGTTCTGTTTGATGTCTTGAGAGTTCTTCATAGGGTAGGTTGGCCGTTTTCTTGATTTTGTAGTAAATTGTTAATTGTATCTTCTGATTTGTGTCTGTGGGAAAAACGTTCCTATTAATAATATTTGTCAGGATACTTTCTTCCTTTTTATGAGCCGTCGAAAAGAAGTTCCTGTAAAACAGTCTAATAGGGGATACAAGTGTTGTGTTAGTTGACTCTTCAGAGGTTGCATGGCGTTTCACCTTTCTTTTAATGACGTCTTCAACACAATCGTTAGAGAAGAAATTGTTGACTCGGACCTGCCTACCTTACAGAGTTCTTCACTGACCTGCTTGCAACCAGAGCTGTGAGTGAGAGCTCGGTCGACGTATGCATTGACAACACTCCACTTGTACCTTTCTCGGCAGTCACTGTTGGCATTGAGGCACATTCCTGTGTTCGTTTCCTTAGTGTAGACTGCAGTGTGGAAGCCACCATTCCTCTCCGTGACTGTTACATCTAGAAAGGGCAGCCTCCCATCACACTCCATCTCGTAAGTGAAACTTAACACCGAATTTTGCTTCAATGCCTCCTTCAGCAAGCACGCCAAGCGAACGATCGACTGGAGGTATCAAGCACGCCAGGCGAACGATCGACGGAGGTGGCAAGCACGCCAGGCGAACGATCGACGGAGGTGGCAAGCACGCCAGGCGAACGATCGACGGAGGTGGCAAGCACGCCAGGCGAACGATCGACGGAGGTGGCAAGCACGCCAGGCGAACGATCGACGGAGGTGGCAAGCACGCCAGGCGAACGATCGACGGAGGTGGCAAGCACGCCAGGCGACAGGGTTGCCAAGCGCACAACGTGACGACCTTGCCCAGCGCGGCACGCCCGAGGTGGATCCGGGTGGAGTGAAGATGTACAGCTGGGAGGTGCACAGTAATAACGCGGGGGGGGGGGGGACACTCTACTGTGGGTGGTGTTGGGAGCAGGTGTGTGGGAGGGTTGGTAGTCCTGGGAGCAGGGTGGTGGTACTGGGAGCTGGGGTGTGGGATGGGTGGTAGTCCTGGGAGCAGAGGTGTGGGAGGGTTGGTAGTCCTGGGAGCAGGGGTGGTGGTACTGGGAGCTGGGGTGTGGGATGGGTGGTAGTCCTGGGAGCAGAGGTGTGGGAGGGTTCGATGTGACGGCGCGGGGTGGTGGGTGTTGTGTTTCTTACCTATTCGTAACTACAGGAGAAGCTCTACAGCACTTCATGTCCCGCCAATACTGGACTTGTTGTACCTGTCGCTTCGCAAGTGTGTGGTTTGGTCGAAGTCGTTGTGGACTGTGGCCCTTAAAGTAGTGGATGGAGGTGGCTTCCACGACATATTCCTTCAGTACATTCCACTTCTTGACCCCTCGTACCGGGTACGAGTATTTCCCTTCATAATATTATATTTGTGCACTTTGTGTATTTCCATCGTTATCATCAATGCTTATTGTTATTTTTTAACATATCCCCTTTACCTTATCTACCCTACGACTGTGAGATATAATGTCTTGAAGCTGTTCTCATAGCACTTATGGCCCCCTTAGTTATGGCCTTATCTTGTTGCTAATCTTTGTGACGTGTTGATTGCTGGCCCCATGTTGAATATTTTATCTTTGTATCATCTGCAGACATTGGCATTTATACGAGTTCACTCCCTCGGGTGAGCCCCTACGGGTGAGCCCCGACGGGTGAGCCCCCACGGGTAGGTCATTGACACCAATTATGTTTCACTCGTCACATTCCTGAGGCTTGTCGCCACCTCTCTGACTGTGACCCTTTGTTTTCAATCCTTCAGGTATTCCCTCTCCCAGTTTAGCGGCTTCCCATTTATTGGGAAGATACTAAACTGGGTTTCTCCAGCGAATACACAAGTCTTACGTCACAGAGTTCAAGGCTTCTTGATTCACTGAAGATTATGGTGATGAGGGTAGTGGTGGTGGGGGATGGGGATGGTGGATGGGGCGGTGTGACGATGGATGGATGGAGGCAGTAGATGGGAAGGGGTGGGAGGGGCACCCCATCCTCCAAAATTCAAAATACTTATATTAAATATTTGGTGTAAAGTACCAGCATGATGGACCGCCAGGCGGTTATATCTTGAGGTTATCGTGAGATGATTTCGGGGCTTTTTAGTGTCCCCGCGGCCCGGTCTTCGACCAGGCCTCCACCCCCAGGAAGCAGCCCGTGACAGCTGACTAACACCCAGGTACCTATTTTACTGCTTGGTAACAGGGGCATAGGGTGAAAGAAACTCTGCTCATTGTTTTTCGCCAGCGCCTGGGATCAAACCCAGGACCACAGGATCACAAGTCCAGCGCGCTTGGCCGACCGGCTCCCCCGGGTGACATTTGTATTATAACAAACCTGATCTTTGTTTAAGCGCGAGATAAATATAAAACCTGACCTCTCCTTACAATCTTAGGCCTAATATAGGCTTGGGTTGAGTACATCTTGATATGTACTACTATATTAGGTCAAATATAGTAGTACAAATATTTGCTAGCCCTAGGGACATTTAAGTTACTTTTTAGCTTGATTTTGTCTGCACTCCAAACAGTTAATAGTACAAAAAAGTGGTTTACTGGAGGTCCATCACTACATACTGGTACTTTCTACCAAATAGTTCGTTATGGTAGGGGGTGATGGTAGGGTCGTTAGTTTGATGGGATGATTGGTCTCGTTCACCCTTCCGTGTCGACTTCAAGGTCATTGGCAACGGTGGAGTGAGGGTGATTGAGCTGTAGGAGGGTCGTGGGGGGGGGGGTTGACGTTATAGTGAGGGGTTTGCAGTTGAGGGTAATAGAGAAGATCTTTGGTCTCGCAGAAACTCCATAACAACCGTAAGGTCGTCCCAGGTTGATTGATTGATAAAGATTAAGCCACCCAAGAGGTGGCACGGGCATGAATGGCTCGTAACATCCCAGGTTAATTTCTTAACCATTGAAGGTCATAAAGTTTAGAACATGGACTAATCAGCGTATGCGACCAGACAAGTGTAGCCGAGACGTGTTGGGCCATGGACTAA
Source organism: Procambarus virginalis (assembly GCA_020271785.1). Taxonomy (NCBI): domain Eukaryota; kingdom Metazoa; phylum Arthropoda; class Malacostraca; order Decapoda; family Cambaridae; genus Procambarus; species Procambarus virginalis. The sequence continues at coordinate 20,394 of WNGS01162813.1, forward strand.
TTACTGTACTCACCTACTTATGCTTGCAAAAATTGAGCTCTGGCTCTTTGGTCCCGCCTCTCAACTGTCAATTAACTGGTGTACAGATTCCTGAGCCTACTGGGCTCTATCATATCAATATTTGAAACTGTGTATGGAGTCAGCCTCTGCCTGGATGTGTGTGTTTCTGTGTGTGAAAAAACAAATAAGTTAGTAGTTAGTAACAGTTGATTGATTGACAGTTGACACGCGGGCCGAAAGAGCAAAGCTCAACCCGCGCAAGCACAACTAGGTGAATAAACACACACACACACACACACACACACACACACACACACACACACACACACACACACACACACACACACACACACACACACACACACACACACATCTTTCAGAATCTTTCAGAACCCTGTATACCACTTATGTAAGACCTATCCAGGAGTATGCAGCTCTAGCCTGGAGTCCATACCTAGTTAAACACAAGACAAAGTTAGAGAAGATTCAGCGGTATGCCACCAGGCTCGTCCCGGAACTGAGAGGATTGAGCTACGAGGAAAGGCTAAAGGAGCTGAACCTCACATCCCTGGAAAACAGAAGAGTAAGGGGAGACATGATAACCACCTACAAAATTCTCAGGGGAATTGACAGGGTGGACAAAGACAAACTCTTCAGCACGGGTGGTACACGAACAAGGGGACACAAGTGGAAACTTCGTACCCAGATGAGCCACAGAGACGTTAGAAAGAATTTTTTCAGCGTCAGAGTAGTTAATAAATGGAATGCACTAGGAAGTGATGTGCTGGAGGCTGACTCCATACACAGTTTCAAATGTAGATATCATAGAGCCCAGTAGGCTTTGGAATCTGTACACCAGTTGATTAACAGTTGAGAGGCGGGACCAAAGAGCCAAAGCTCAACACCCGCAAGCACAATTAGGTGAGTACAATTAGGTGAGTACACACACACACACACACACACACACACACACACACACACACACAGCACAGTAGCGACGGTGGGAGACACACGCGATTAGCGAGGTCCGTGGAAATTCGTCAATTTCACGGGACATTGAAGGATTATTGAGGCTAGATCATAGTATTGGCCTCTCGCAGTGTGTAGCTAGCAGGGTGCTACATAGCATAGTCCTATCGCTAGCGATTGTGAGAAGAAATCAAAAGTGGAGCTAGTGGATCACCGGTGCATAGTGTGGAGGACAGCGTAAGGCGACCTGACCTGACCAGCANGGGATCCCTTAGTCGGTGACAGAAAGGCTTACTGAGCTCCCCCCTAGTCGAAGGGACTTTCCCATGGGGGTCCATGGACCCCTAAGATGACTAGGGGTTCCACAAGAGTTAGTGATAAGAGGCTGATTCTAATCGTCTGTTATTTTCCAGTTATTTTTTGTGATTAATTTGTCATATATAACCTTCGTGAGGAGCATAGACAGAAACTTAGAGTCGTTCCCTTTCAGTTGACATTGAAATAAGTGTGTGTGTGTGTTTATGTATTGTGCGACTCACAAATATTTGACGATTACTAAGGTTGAGAAACACTGCCATAATGCACAGTCGAACTACTGATAACCTTCCCCCCACGATTCAACCTACAGCAGTTCCCTGACTTTCAGGCACTTATTTAATGCTAGATGAACAGACGCATCAGGTGAAAAGAAACGGACAAAACCGCAATCCCTGTCTCATCAAAAGATCGAACCCGGGAACTTCAGTTGCAAGCCAAAGACTGCATCATGAGACTCTTAAATTCATAAATACTCTGCCTTGCTGAACCAGTCCAAGAAGATAGCTACGTGGTGTGACCAGTTGGGAGTTAATTCTTCTGTTGTTGCATTGCTATTGCTGGGTCACTGCCGAGAGTGAACACTTCTGGCCACACCTGTGGCTGTCCAGGGTTGCACAAGGTTTAAATTACTTCCTCGCCAACCTGGCCACACTTGCAAATTCTTATAATCAGTTTAGAGTGTACAAAGAACCATTTCACTCTTACATGAATCACAAAGAGTAAATAAATCCTTATTATCAAGTTGTTCAAAGTCAGCCCAGTCTGGCCCATACTGTTACTCCCCTGCTGCTCCCCACCTCGTACTGTCTTACACTACAGCACCCAGTAAGTTTCATAAGAGAAATTGGTAAGTTTAACTATAGCTCTTGCTGTTCTGAGAATTATTAAGAGGAAAGCCGCTTCTTTCATGTGACAAGAGCTATACCGTAGTCCCCCTGCTCGTAGACTCCTCCTAAACCCCTGCTCGTAGACTCCTCCTAAACCCCTGCTCGTAGACTACTCCTAAACCCCTGCTCGTAGACTACTCCTAAACCCCTGCTCGTAGACTCCTCCTAAACCCCTGCTCGTAGACTCCTCCTAAACCCCTGCTCGTAGACTCCTCCTAAACCCCTGCTCGTAGACTCCTCCTAAACCCCTGCTCGTAGACTCCTCCTAAACCCTGCTCGTAGACTCCTCCTAAACCCCTGCTCGTAGACTCCTCCTAAACCCCTGCTCGTAGACTCCTCCTAAACCCATGCTCGTAGACTCCTCCTAAACCCCTGCTCGTAGACTCCTCCTAAACCCCTGCTCGTAGACTCCTCCTAAACCCCTGCTCGTAGACTCCTCCTAAACCCCTGCTCGTAGACTCCTCCTAAACCCCTGCTCGTAGACTACTTCTAAACCCCTGCTCGTAGACTACTCCTAAACCCCTGCTCGTAGACTACTCCTAAACCCCTGCTCGTAGACTCCTCCTAAACCCCTGCTCGTAGACTCCTCCTAAACCCCTGCTCGTAGACTCCTCCTAAACCCCTGCTCGTAGACTCCTCCTAAACCCCTGCTCGTAGACTCCTCCTAAACCCCTGCTCGTAGACTCCTCCTAAACCCCTGCTCGTAGACTCCTCCTAAACCCCTGCTCGTAGACTCCTCCTAAACCCATGCTCGTAGACTCCTCCTAAACCCCTGCTCGTAGACTCCTCCTAAACCCTGCTCGTAGACTCCTCCTAAACCCCTGCTCGTAGACTCCTCCTAAACCCCTGCTCGTAGACTCCTCCTAAACCCCTGCTCGTAGACTCCTCCTAAACCCCTGCTCGTAGACTCCTCCTAAACCCCTGCTCGTAGACTCCTCCTAAACCCCTGCTCGTAGACTCCTCCTAAACCCCTGCTCGTAGACTACTCCTAAACCCCTGCTCGTAGACTCCTCCTAAACCACTGCTCGTAGACTCCTCCTAAACCACTGCTCGTAGACTCCTCCTAAACCCCTGCTCGTAGACTCCTCCTAAACCCCTGCTCGTAGACTCCTCCTAAACCACTGCTCGTAGACTCCTCCTAAACCACTGCTCGTAGACTCCTCCTAAACCCCTGCTCGTAGACTCCTCCTAAACCCCTGCTCGTAGACTACTCCTAAACCCCTGCTCGTAGACTCCTCCTAAACCCCTGCTCGTAGACTCCTCCTAAACCCCTGCTCGTAGACTACTTCTAAACCCCTGCTCGTAGACTCCTCCTAAACCCCTGCTCGTAGACTCCTCCTAAACCCCTGCTCGTAGGCTCCTCCTAAACCCCTGCTCATAGACTCCTCCTAAACCCCTGCTCGTAGACTACTCCTAAACACCTGCTCGTAGACTCCTCCTAAACCCCTGCTCGTAGGCTCCTTCTAAACCCTGCTCGTAGACTCCTCCTAAACCCCTGCTCGTAGACTCCTCCTAAACCCCTGCTCGTAGACTCATCCTGGTAGTCACCTTCCCATAGACGCCTGCTCACGTGTCACTTTTCTCCTACGGTGTTACACAGAGTTGCTGTGTTACTTTACTCCTGGCGAGCCCAACCGTCTTCGGCGATCAAGATCCTCTCCGGAGGTTTATAAAGTCTTGAGACTTTCCGGAATCTGTGAAATTCTATTAAGACTTGTGTGCCTTTCTCTTGTTCTCTGGAGTCTTACCTTTGATGTCCTCTCTCGTCCGCTTGAGTGAGCTTCATTGTGTCTTTGGGGAGAATTCCTGTCTTGTTTTGTGAGTTCTATTGTAGCGAGTTCTTTCTTGGGGGCCTGTGTCCTGTGTCTTGGGGGTCTGTGTCCTGTGTCTTGGGGGTCTGTG
>WNGS01162819.1:10709-13209 GCA_020271785.1 Procambarus virginalis
ATTTAGTCAAGAAATACTGTAAAGGATGATTATTGACTAAAGAGAATTTGCGGACTGCTGGTGTTTGATGTGTTGAAACTGCTTAAAGGAACATATTTGCTAGAAAAAATTCCGTGTGAAATAATGTGTGTTATATGTTTGACTATCTAGCTAATAGCGTATTGCCTTGGCTAATAATGAAATGACCCATTTTGTCTGACTCACTTAGCACAAGTGAAGAGAAAACATTGAAAAACTTGCAAAGGTTAAAACTCTGTGAAATCATATCTGTTATGTTAAGTTTTGACTAGCCGTCCACAAAGCCTTTCCTCCTATCTCAACCCTATTAGTTCATGCTCTCGTGTTTCACTTTTTGTTAAAACTAAATCTACACACGCGATATGAAATGTGAAAAAAAATCTTACATTATGCTATGTTATCAGTGCTTGAATAAATTATTAAGAGTGCTAGGGTACTGTTGCGCACAGTCATCTCACTAAGAGTTCGGTGTCAGAATTGTCAAAATGATACACCTTGCATACATCAGATCTTTAGTGGTTTATGCAGCACCTCTGCTTATTTGATGACTAAAAGAACTTTGATGATACGAATAGTAACGGCTGACAATGGATGATGATAGTAGCATTTAATTTAAGATGGAAAAATGAACATGCATGAAGTAATTCCCTCTTTTAGTATACACTTACTGAGTTGTAAACTGAATGTCTAAGACACCCAATACGTTGTTGATGGCGAAAGTATTTTAAGATGGAAAACTTTAAACTAAACTAAATAATCACACATGAAGTGATTCCTACGTTCAGTAAACACTTACTGAGTTGCAAACGGAATGTCTAAGACACCCAATAAGTTGTTGTTGATGATAGTAGTATTTAATTAAAGATGGAAAACTTTGAACTAAACTAAGTAATCACACATGAAGTGATTCCCACGTTCAGTAAACACTTACTGAGTTGTAAACTGAATGTGTAAGACTCCCAATAAGTTGTTGTTGATGATGATGATGATAGTAGTATTTAATTTAAGATGGAAAACTTTAAACTAAACTAAATAATCACACATGAAGTGATTCCCACGTTCAGTACACACTTACTGAGTTGTAAACTGAATGTGTAAGACTCCCAATAAGTTGTTGTTGATGATGATGATGATAGTAGTATTTAATTTAAGATGGAAAACTTTAAACTAAACTAAATAATCACACATGAAGTGATTCCCACGTTCAGTACACACTTACTGAGTTGTAAACGGAATGTCTAAGACTCCCAATACGTTGTTGATGATGATAGTAGTATTTAATTTAAGATGGAAAACTATGAACTAAACTAAATAATCACATGAAGTGATGGATAATGAACAAGTCAATTTAATAATAGTAACGAGAGTACGTCTTTCCACTAAACAAGCTTGTGCTAATATTTTTATTGTGTTTGAAATGTAAGGGCAAAACACGGATCACATTTTCAATATTGTTATTCAGACATCGGACAGAAATTTGCTCGTTACTCTTAAAATGATATTTGGGCAAAGAATGATGTTAGCATAGCATGTTGCTCACGTTACGTTACAAGATTATAAAGGGTAAGAGTGATATGGCCGAAAATTAACATTAGTCTTCCATCCTCTGGTGGGCTGTCCGTCTAAGTGAAAGGAAAAAAAAACAAATATGTGAACAGCGGCATCAGGAGAAAGGAAATGATGTTACTTTTCCCCTATTTAATTATCTGAATAGAGCGAGAGAGAGAGAGAGAGAGAGAGAGAGAAAAGCATGTAGGTTAGTAAGCAGTGACTGCTATGTGTATCCCATGCAGTTGTGTTTACAAAAAAATTATGATTTGTTATAAAAATAATAAGATTGAAGACCACCTTATGACTCGCTACTTTAAAAGAAAAAATGCTATTGAGCAAAGAATGATGTTACCATGTTGGTCACGTTGCGATACAACGTTACACATATGATCAGAAATAATACTAAAGGCTTTGCACAGAACATCCGGTCTGGGAAGGGTGAAGTGATGCTCGATGGTTTGGGCTTGGAAGGGGGGTGGGGGGTGGGAGTGGGGATGGGGGAATGGTGGGGGTGGATGGGGTGAGGGTAGGGTCATCCCACTACCTCGCCCATGTCACTACGCCTCAAACCAGCATGAAGGTTAGACCCTAACGAGACGGGTTGATGTTTCACTCATTCAGGAGTCTTGAACATTCTGTGACATTGTCTTCCTATGATAACGCAGTTGTGTTTTATAAGGTCTGCACGGCAATAATGGGTGTAGAAAGAAGAGGTGATGGAGATTGAGAAAACACGCTTACATTTCAATGATATTTATTGGGACAGCCGATGTTGGGATCACAGTTAACAAAATTTGTAGGTAGTGATCACGTCTCACGCGTTGATGTGAAGACTTATTTTGAATTTTCTAACTGGCGCGTCATGATTGTAACTTGATTAGCTAAAATGAATTGAGGGTTCAGTCCTTGACCCTTTGTGTCCTGCCTTTAT
>WNGS01162819.1:18209-22242 GCA_020271785.1 Procambarus virginalis
ATGCTGTGTTACAAAGTTCCTTCGCTCCAGATGCTCCACTAGTTTTTTTCGCACAATCTTCTCCATCAGCTTGCATGGTATGCAGGTTAGGGACACAGGCCTGTAGTTCAGTGCCTCCTGTCTATCCCCTTTCTTGTATATCGGGACTACGTTGGCTGCTTTCCAAATACCTGGCAGTTCCCCTGTTGCCAGTGATTTGTTATACACTATGGAGTGTGGTAGGCACAGTTCTCTTGCTCCTTCCTTTAGAACCCAAGGGGAGATTCCATCTGGGCCTATAGCCTTTGTCACATCCAACTCTAGTAAACACTTCCTTACTTCCCCGCTGGTAATCTCAAACTCTTCCAGTGGTTCCTGGTTATCTATTCCCACACTTACCTCTGGAATTTCTCCTTGCTCTAAGGTGAAGACCTCCTGAAATTTCTTATTCAATTCCTCACACACTTCCTTGTCATTTGTATTGAATCCTTCTGCCCCTATCCTTAATTTCATAACCTGTCCTTTACTGTTGTTTTTCTCCTGATGTGGTTATGCAACAATTTAGGCTGAGTCTTTGCCTTGCTTGCGATGTCATTTTCGTATTGTCTTTCTGCCTCTCTTCTCATCGTGACATATTCATTCCTGGCATTCTGGTATCTTTCTCTGCTCTCCAGTGTCCTGTTATTCCTATAGTTTCTCCATGCTCTTTTACTTTGCTGCTTAGCTAGCCTACATCTCTGATTAAACCATGGGTTTCTCATTTTCATTTCTCTGTTTTCCTTTTGGACTGGGACAAACTTGTTTGCTGCGTCCTTGCACTTCTGTGTGATGTAATCCATCATATCTTGGGCCGTCTTTACCCTGAGCTCTGTTTCCCATGCTATATCTGCTAGAAATTTTCTTATCCCCTCATAGTTTCCTTTCGGTATGCTAATCTTTTGTTTCAGTATCCCTCCTCGAGTTCAATAACCCTTCTTCAATCAGTACTCAAAAACGCAACTGGTATGTACAGGGACGCCTTAAACCACTTGACCATCACGACCGGACATAAGGAAGTGATAGCCGAGGCTATATGAACCACTTCCCCGCCCCGCCGGCACTCGGATGGTAATCTTGGGCATAGCATTTTATCAAATCACCTCATTTTTTGGGGCAACACGTGAGGAACACAAATGCAAACAAGCCTGAATGGTCCCCAGGACTAGATACAACTGAAAACTCACACCCCAGAAGTGACTCGAACCCATACTCCCAGGAGCAACGCAACTGGTATGTACAGGGACGCCTTAAACCACTTGACCATCACGACCGGACATAAGGAAGTGATAGCCGAGGCTATATGAACCACTTCCCCGCCGGCACTCGGATGGTAATCTTGGGCATAGCATTTTATCAAATCACCTCATTTTTTGGGGCAACACGTGAGGAACACAAATGCAAACAAGCCTGAATGGTCCCCAGGACTAGATACAACTGAAAACTCACACCCCAGAAGTGACTCGAACCCATACTCCCAGGAGCAACGCAACTGGTATGTACAGGGACGCCTTAAACCACTTGACCATCACGACCGGACATAAGGAAGTGATAGCCGAGGCTATATGAACCACTTCCCCGCCGGCACTCGGATGGTAATCTTGGGCATAGCATTTTATCAAATCACCTCATTTTTTGGGGCAACACGTGAGGAACACAAATGCAAACAAGCCTGAATGGTCCCCAGGACTAGATACAACTGAAAACTCACACCCCAGAAGTGACTCGAACCCATACTCCCAGGAGCAACGCAACTGGTATGTACAGGGACGCCTTAAACCACTTGACCATCACGACCGGACATAAGGAAGTGATAGCCGAGGCTATATGAACCACTTCCCCCCGGCACTCGGATGGTAATCTTGGGCATAGCATTTTATCAAATCACCTCATTTTTTGGGGCAACACGTGAGGAACACAAATGCAAACAAGCCTGAATGGTCCCCAGGACTAGATACAACTGAAAACTCACACCCCAGAAGTGACTCGAACCCATACTCCCAGGAGCAACGCAACTGGTATGTACAGGGACGCCTTAAACCACTTGACCATCACGACCGGACATAAGGAAGTGATAGCCGAGGCTATATGAACCACTTCCCCCCCGCCGGCACTCGGATGGTAATCTTGGGCATAGCATTTTATCAAATCACCTCATTTTTTGGGGCAACACGTGAGGAACACAAATGCAAACAAGCCTGAATGGTCCCCAGGACTAGATACAACTGAAAACTCACACCCCAGAAGTGACTCGAACCCATACTCCCAGGAGCAACGCAACTGGTATGTACAGGGACGCCTTAAACCACTTGACCATCACGACCGGACATAAGGAAGTGATAGCCGAGTATATGAACCACTTCCCCGCCGGCACTCGGATGGTAATCTTGGGCATAGCATTTTATCAAATCACCTCATTTTTTGGGGCAACACGTGAGGAACACAAATGCAAACAAGCCTGAATGGTCCCCAGGACTAGATACAACTGAAAACTCACACCCCAGAAGTGACTCGAACCCATACTCCCAGGAGCAACGCAACTGGTATGTACAGGGACGCCTTAAACCACTTGACCATCACGACCGGACATAAGGAAGTGATAGCCGAGGCTATATGAACCACTTCCCGCCGGCACTCGGATGGTAATCTTGGGATAGCATTTTATCAAATCACCTCATTTTTTGGGGCAACACGTGAGGAACACAAATGCAAACAAGCCTGAATGGTCCCCAGGACTAGATACAACTGAAAACTCACACCCCAGAAGTGACTCGAACCCATACTCCAGGAGCAACGCAACTGGTATGTACAGGGACGCCTTAAACCACTTGACCATCACGACCGGACATAAGGAAGTGATAGCCGAAGCTATATGAACCACTTCCCCGCCCCGCCGGCACTCGGATGGTAATCTTGGGCATAGCATTTTATTCAAATCACCTCATTTTTTGGGGCAACACGTGAGGAACACAAATGCAAACAAGCCTGAATGGTCCCCAGGACTAGATACAACTGAAAACTCACACCCCAGAAGTGACTCGAACCCATACTCCCAGGAGCAACGCAACTGGTATGTACAGGGACGCCTTAAACCACTTGACCATCACGACCGGACATAAGGAAGTGATAGCCGAGGCTATATGAACCACTTCCCCCCGGCACTCGGATGGTAATCTTGGGCATAGCATTTTATCAAATCACCTCATTTTTTGGGGCAACACGTGAGGAACACAAATGCAAACAAGCCTGAATGGTCCCCAGGACTAGATACAACTGAAAACTCACACCCCAGAAGTGACTCGAACCCATACTCCCAGGAGCAACGCAACTGGTATGTACAGGGACGCCTTAAACCACTTGACCATCACGACCGGACATAAGGAAGTGATAGCCGAGGCTATATGAACCACTTCCCCGCCGGCACTCGGATGGTAATCTTGGGCATAGCATTTTATCAAATCACCTCATTTTTTGGGGCAACACGTGAGGAACACAAATGCAAACAAGCCTGAATGGTCCCCAGGACTAGATACAACTGAAAACTCACACCCCAGAAGTGACTCGAACCCATACTCCCAGGAGCAACGCAACTGGTATGTACAGGGACGCCTTAAACCACTTGACCATCACGACCGGACATAAGGAAGTGATTGCCGAGGCTATATGAACCACTTCCCCGCCGGCACTCGGATGGTAATCTTGGGCATAGCATTTTATCAAATCACCTCATTTTTTGGGGCAACACGTGAGGAACACAAATGCAAACAAGCCTGAATGGTCCCCAGGACTAGATACAACTGAAAACTCACACCCCAGAAGTGACTCGAACCCATACTCCCAGGACAACGCAACTGGTATGTACAGGGACGCCTTAAACCACTTGACCATCACGACCGGACATAAGGAAGTGATAGCCGAGGCTATATGAACCACTTCCCCGCCGGCACTCGGATGGTAATCTTGGGCATAGCATTTTATCAAATCACCTCATTTTTTGGGGCAACACGTGAGGAACACA
>WNGS01162820.1:0-14099 GCA_020271785.1 Procambarus virginalis
CTCAGGATCAGGATCAGCAAAATCAAGGTTAGGGGGCATGGATAAACTTAGTAAGGATGGAGGGAAGGGAGCGGGAGGACAGACCAGAGGCAGATGGATGGGGTCCGGAAGAGGGGGAAACAACCGAGAGGGGCTATCAAGAACAGCAGGAGGAGGTGGGTGCAGAAACCAGAGAGCACACCTCAGCAAGGGCAGCAATCGGAATCGGGGCAAAAGAAACCTCCATAGCTGAGACAGGGGGCGGACCACCGAAATGGGAGAGGACATAGCGATAGAGTCAGAGATGGGGGGCGAGGAAGAAAGGATGCCTCCTACCTGCCAGGGAGGAGGAAGGAGAGGAGTCAGGCTTACGTTTCTGACTCAAAGAGATAGGTGTTCTGGCAACAACGTACTAGTGACAGACTCAATGGTTTTAGCAGGAGAAGAAGAACGGAAGTGAACAACATAGAGATTGCTGGGAGGATGATGGACATCAGGTCTGGACAGACAGGCGGCGTGGAGGGCCAAGATATCATGGGGAGGGTCGGGAAGAAGAATTGGGGGGAGAAGGAAAAGAAGACACAGGAGACATGTGCAGACAGGATAGAAAGGGGGGAAACTCCAGAAGGAGAATCAGGAGGGAGACCTTCCGGGACAGAACGTAGAGGAACAGGGGAGGAGGTGGTGGGCGTGTTCGGGTCCAAGGCCTGGAAAGGGTTGCGGGACTGAGGAAGGTGGGAAGGACGAGGAGTGGTAGAACGCAACACATGAGCATATGATATGCCAGTGAAAGGGTGGAGATGGCAAACTTGGCGTCTCGCTTCAGAAAAAAGTCAGACGATCCTGGTGTTTCAAGTTGAGGACTGCATCCTCAAGCTTGTAGTGGATACACGTGCGGGAGAAGGTAGGGTGGGCCTCACCGCAATTGAGGCAGAGAGCCTGGGGAGATGAGCAATCTGTCTAAGAGTGACTATCGTCCCCACACATGGGACATAGAGAAACAAGACTTGTGCATTTGAGGGCACCGTGCCCGAACTTCCAGCACTTATTACAAAGTCTAGGAGAGGAGATGTACTCCTGAACGGAGCACCTGGCACCAGCAAGAATGATAGAGGGCGGAAGGGACCTACTATCGAAGGTGATTTTCACAACTTGAAGGGGGTGACAGCAGCGACTATGAGGAGGGAGGGTCGAGTGAACATGTCTATCTGGAGGACAGGATGGCCTTGAGCTTCGAGGATATGTTTAATATCCTCATGGCAATCTTTATAGTCCCCAACACCAGTTACAACATGGTGCGGGAGGAGAACAGTGCCAACACTGGCATTTAACCGAGCGTTTTTGGAGACCCGAACAGGGGTCTCCCCAATGTAGGACAATGCGGCTAAGCGGGTAGCTGCATCCAGTGAAGGAGCAGCAGCGGCACGATGCGACACACTAAATGGGTGGGGTTAAAAGTAACAGAGGCATCCACCAAATCAACAAGGTGTTTATGGAGTGAGAAATCGTCAGGTGTAGAATCCAGAGGGAGGAGATCTATTTAGCCCACGAAGCAGGACCAAACAAGGCTTGGTACGTATTAATACGGGATGGGATCGTGCAAGTGTGGCTGTGGTGATGACAGCGTTGAGAACCCCCAGAGAGAGAGAGGGGTTAAAAGGTGCAATAGTCATAATGAGAGACTGAGCCACGCCAGGGGACGAGGTGGTCACCGCTGGGGGCATGTGGCTTGACTCAACCACAGAGGAGGGAGTCGCCCACCCCACAACCCTAAGAAATCATAAGAGGAACAGTATTCAGCGACATGAGAACGAGAGGTAATACTTTCATTCACGAATGTGCCCCCATACCCACCACGGAGCCACAATTAGAGAATAGGACACCCAACAAGAGACATGTTGCCAGTCTTGCCGGGGCCCCCTAGGGGTGCGTCGTGAGTATACGCCCCACATCAATCGCCACCTTAAGAACCGTCAGTCCGTCGAGATCGGGTTCAGCGATGAAAGGAGGATTGACAATCAAAGCGTCCCCTCGTCCGAGATGTTGGGAACCACAGTTCTACGGGTGAGAGAGTATGCCTCCCCAAACACCCGGGCATCAAAACAGAAGAAGTCCAAAAGAATAATCAAGACTGGCAAAAGGTCGTCAGGAAATGACAATTAGAAAGGAGAAGAGGGGGGGGGGAAGAAAAATGAAACACAAGGAAAAGGAAAAGACGTCTGGCAAAATTGGTAAACACAGCAGCAGGAGCATAAGGCCTCAAAAGGACAGAGGACTGACTCATGGAGCATCACACTCCGGCAGTCGCCCACCTAGCCCTCTGACGACAACAACGGGCCAGATAGGGAGAGGGTAGAATTAACAAAATGGGAATGCCCAATGCCCATTTTTGCCTAATCATGGAAGAAATGGGCTGTCCTTAGCTTGTGTGAACACAGGAGTCAATGGTTTAGACAAATATAGAAGATTTTTCTTCTATATAGTGGGAAGATGCCTGCCTAGTATATGACGGATTAATATATATAAATTGTGTGTGTGTGTACTTTAGCAAGGGTGTCGACGGTACACACTGCTACACGGTACCATTGTGTGTACTTTAACCTGGGTGTGTGTCGACGGTACACACTGCTACACGGTACCATTGTGTACTCACCTAGTTGTGCTTGCGGGGGTTGAGCTCTGGCTCTTTGGTCCCGCCTCTCAACCGTCAATCAACAGGTGTTCAGGTTCCTGAGCCTATAGGGCTCTATCATATCTACAATTGAAACTGTGTATGGAGTCAGCCTCCAACACATTACTTCCTAATGCATTCCATTTGTCAACCACTCTGACACTGAAAAAGTTCTTTCTAACGTCCCTATGGCTCATTTGGGTACTCAGTTTCCACCTGTGTCCTCTTGTTCGCGTTCCACCCGTGTTAAACAGTTTATCTTTATCTACCCTGTCAATTAAACATCGGGATGAATGAGTTTATTCCTTCCGGAAGGTTCCTCTTCCACAGAAAATTGTCCAACCACTTGGGCTGGACGGTAGAACGACGGTCTCGCTTCATACAGGTCGGCGTTCAATTCCCGACCGTCCAAGTGGTTGGGCACCATTCCTTCCCCCCCACGCCCCCGTCCCATCCCAAATCCGTATCCTGATCCCTTCCCAGTGCTATATAGTCGTAATGGCTTGGCGTTTTCTCCTGATACTTCCCTTCCCTTTATTACCCTGTCAGTTCCTCTGACAATTTTGTAGTTAGTGATCATGTCTCCCATTACTCTTCTGTCTTCCAGCATCGTGAGATGCAATTCATGCAGCCTTTCCTCGTAACTCATGCCTCTTAGTTTGGGACTAGACTAGTGGCATACCTCTGAATTTTTTCCAAGGCATTGGAAAAAGGGTTCGGGCCCATTGTGTGTGTGTGTGTCGACGGTACACGCTGTGTGTGTCGACGGTACACGCTGCTACACAGTACCATTGTGTGTGTGTGTCGACGGTACACGCTGCTACACAGTACCATTGTGTGTATTCGCCTAGTTGTGCTTGCGGGGGTTGAGCTCTGTTCTTTCGGCCTGCCTCTCAACTGTCGATTAATCAACTGTTACTAGCTAACTAACTAGTTTTCTTTACACACACACACACACACACACACACACACACACACACACACACACACACACACACACACACACACACACACACACACACACACACACACACACACACCACACACACACACACACACACACACGGTTAGGGCAGGACCAAAGAGCCAAAGCTCAACACCCACACACACAACACACACACACACACACACACACACACACACACACACACACACACAACACACGGTTGAGAGGCAGACCAAAGAGCCAAAGCTCAACCCCGCAAGCACAATTAGGTGAGTACACACACACACACACACACAAGAAGGAGCCCGTAACAGCTGTCTAACTCGCAAGTACCTATTTACTGCTAGGTAACAGGGGCATCAGGATGAAAGAAACTTTGCCCATTTTGTTTCTCCCATCATCTGGGATTGAACCCGGACCCTACAATTACGAGTCCAGAGCGCTGTCCACTCAGCTATTAGGGCCCCCCCCCCCTGTGTGCTATAGCCTGGGGATGTGTGTGTCGACGGTACACGCTCCAACACGGTGTCGTTGTGTGCCTTCGTGTCGACGCTACACAGCACCACAGACTATATCAGTATAATAACCTTCTCAACTTGACCACCAGGAACTACGCCGAGGACAATAATCTTAAAGATGTCCAGAGCGTGTTGAGCATGTCCAACGCCTCGGCACAAAGCCTCATGGACTTCGTGAGGAAGAATGTCTCGGCGGTGGTTATGAAAGAGATACGAGGCATGCAGCCTATGGCCGCCAACTTTACCAGCAGCACGCAGCCTATGGCCGCCAACTTTAACAGCAGCATGCAGCCTATGGCCGCCAACTTTAACAGCAGCATGCAGCCTATGGCCGCCAACTTTAACATCACCATCAAGTACATGCAGCTTCTCGTCAACTATAGAAATTGTGTTGCTGACTTCATTCAGTCCGTGAGTATTTGTATTTCGTATGATATTCTCTCTCTTGTTTACACATTTCATTCTTTTTTGTCCACATACTTACTGAGTTTTTTACTTTAATAATCTTTCACCCAAGTGTAAAATAAGTTAGAATCACAATCAAAAAGTTATTACGTAACAACTTATACAAATCGTTACGGTTAAGACTGCACTAAGTATACCAGTGTAAATTAAACTTACCTTTTTTTTAGATATAAATTGAAAAACATTTAACTTACACGTTGACTGGGGATATATATTGGTAAAATATATATATCGACATATATTGATAAAATAAAACAAAGTAAAATGTAGTTTAGCACCATAGCGGCAAGACAGATACTGACCAAATATATATCATAGAATTATGATCATAAGAAGACAATTTGAAAGAGAACTTATATAAATACCTAGCAGCTCTAGTAGGTTTTTCCAACCCATCCTCCTGTTTAGATAGTAGTTTTTGTAACTATGTACACCATTGTTGGATATCTGGGGCTTGAACTCAGAAATTAAATTATTTAATTATTGTATTGAAATAAATCGAAGGACCACCCGCTTTTGAGAAAAGAGGGAAACACAATAAAAGTGATCATTAGAATGACACTAGAGAACCAGTGTCTATGGATATTCATTTAGAAAATAATCACTAGAAAATAATGAAGACTGTAATTATTAATTAAAGCCAAAGCCTCAAATATCAACATTGGGGGGTATTTCTAGAAGTTCATATATATCTAGGAACCAGTGTGGTTCGTCACTAGTTCATTATGGGTTAATAATATGGTAAATCTAACTACAATATATGCAAATATATGGTAATCAAATTATATTCATTTAAGATCATTAATCATCATTAATCACTGAGCATAAATATTGAGCACAGTTAAAAAATAACATTAATTACCAAATCTGGCAATAATTATAGAATCAATAATCAAATTGAATAAATTTAAGAAAAATGTGTCTTAGCTGTAAGACGATTTCTAACGCCAGTTCATCATTCGTCCTCGTGGTCACGGAATCCCCATAGAGAAATAACTCGAGGTAAATAACACGATTGATGAGAATCTTGCTGGCGTCTCAAATACACGCTGTAATACAAGAAATATAAAGTAGCAATTGACTAGGCTACAAATTATGTTCAGATATTCATGAAACTGAGCTGGGTGATAAATATTACTAACGTTTGATTATGGTGTTCATTCTTCATGACGACAAACTACTCACAAAGGTACTATCTACTTGATGCATCAAACCAGAAAAAAAACCTGTGAGCGTAACCGAGTACTAAGGTCTGCCGAAATGAGCGTCTGCTGGACTCAATGTTCACTGCTGTGCACACTTAATTACGGGTCCTGGTGTAATTGTAGACGCGTTATTCACTGCTGAGGCACTAGAGAACACATAGGCAAGTAAATTCCACTTATTAACTGAGTATCAACGTAATTCTTGTCGATAAGAATTCTCAGCAAAGCCATGTGCTTCTCCCACGCTGTCTCGTGCGCGTGCCTTGTTGTGTAATGGCGTCGCGCCCCTCCCTCTCCCCGCTCTCGCATTCACCACGGAAATTATTAAACACAAATTATTCTTTCCGCGCAATTATGGATGAAATGCGATAATATGAACTGGGTTGAATTATAGGGAATTAATAATTATAATATTCTCGATAAATGATCTCTAGCGAGAAATGGAGATGTTATTTATACTTCTCCAGAGCATTCGATCGTAACAGAATAAAAACTGTTACTGAATAATTTCAATTAATAACTCTTGATTTACATTATCAGGAGTAATATTATCAGCAATATGCTCAGATTAATTTATATTAACACTACGGTAGTGGTGTTAAGAGCTACTGCAATTAGTAAGTTAAATAATTATCATAATATAATAATGGATGATAAGTGTTGGAAATTTCCAACATAACTCCGGGGGGAGAAAACTCGGGTCGCAGTGCCATGTTGAGTACTGACGTACCTATCCCGAAGTTAGTATGTTAGTATGTTAGTATGTTAGTACACACACAACGGATGTCCCGTAAATGTCAAGGACATACAAGAATTTAAGACATGAAAATTAATGTCATAATTAATAGTTTACACAGTTAATGATTGAATCATACAATTCAAGTAACTGAGACTCTACTGTGAGGTGAATGTCTGGGTCATTGTGACTTGTAGCTGATTGGTTACTAGACATCACAACACAGTATCATCATGATCACTCAAATTGGATGAAAAATTATTTGCTCTTAGTCAGAGCTATAATAGGCTTGTAGTTTCCTTTTACATTGTTGAGCAGCTGCTCTAGTGGGGCGGGTGCTCGGTGGATCAGAATTGTTGTCCTCGGAAACTGTTGAAGCTGGTTCTGATAAACACTCTCGTTCTGCTAATTCGAGAGGTACCAACTTCTCTAATGTCTTTAGAGTAGTAGTGCCTTTGCACAAAACTCGTACTACTCTCAGGATACCTTGGTGATCTGGGTGGATTGCAACAATTTTGCCTATAGGCCATTCTGACCTTGGTCCATCACTGTCAACTAATACTAGGTCTCCTGGTTTAAGCTGTACTTTATTATAGGGCTCGAAGCTCCATAGTGGTACTCTCGTAGAGCGGTGAGGTACTCTCGAGTCCACACCTCATTCCACCTTTCAATTACTCTAGAGAGATGTTGGTAACTTTGTACTAAGTCACTCCTGGTTACATAGGAAGGATCGACGGGGTCCTCTTCTGCCAAAGGTATCAGAGGGCTCAGCAGGCCTCCATGTATTAAATGCGAGGGACTCAGAGGCTCTCTCTGTGAGAAATCATCTGATAGATAAGTTAATGGGCGATTGTTGACTCGCGCCTCAATTTCCACGACGAGTGTTTGGAGTTCTGAGTAACTAATTTTCTGTCGATGCAAGGTCTTCCTTAAACACTTCTTGACAGTCCCTATCATTCGTTCGTAGAACCCACCTTGCCAGGGGGCTCTGGGAGCAATAAATTTCCAGTGGCATTGTCGTCTCTGCATGACAGACTGCACTTCTGGATGATTCCATATCTCTCGTAAGCAGGCTTCTCCTGCCACAAAATTTGAGCCATTATCAGATATCATGAGTTTGGGACAGGATCTGCGAGCTGCAAATCTACGAAAAGCTTGGATGAAGGCTTCAGCACTCATGTCAGAAGTCACTTCTAAATGTACGCCTCGTGTGGTAGCACATGTGAAGAGGCAAATATAAGCTTTCACTGGTATCTTATCCGGATTGCCAGTGAGAAGCAAGGCTCCTGTGTAATCGACACCAGTGGTCTCAAACGGACGAAGATGAACTACCCTCTCTTTAGGGAGTGGTGGAGGTCCTGGGTAAGGACACACTCGAGCATCGTAGCGTTGACAGATTATACAGGACTTAATAATTGATTTGACAGTTTGACGACCTTGAGGAAGCCAATATTTCTGTCTGAGGTCGGTGAGAGTGTCTAACACTCCACCATGCAAAGTACCATATTGATGGTGATGTAAAACTAGAAGTTTGGTAATAACGTGGTGACGTGGTAGAAGGATTGGATTCTTTGTGTCCAAATCAATTTTTGCATGAAGCAAACGTCCTCCACACCTTAATATATTATGAGTGTTGGTATCATACCAGATACCTAGAGACTTGGTTAATTTATCTGGAAGATTTCATATTCACTTCCATATGTCTCTTGTTGTGCACGTTTGATCCAGTAGATGATAGGATTGGGAAACTTATGCTTGATTCCTATCTTGGCAAGAAAATCAAACACATGTGCTGTCACTTAATAACTTACTCAAGTTAGAATAATTGTGAGGATTAATAGCCGAGACTCGATGAGGTTCTGGGTCTTTCATGGGAGTAGTGATACTGGTCACTATGACTTGTGGTTTCTGTTTGGGCCACTGACCACTAACAAGCCATGAAGGTCCATTAAACCACATCGAAGACTTACTTAGCTGTTTAAATGTTAAACCTCTTGATAAGTAATCTGCAGGATTGTCCTTAGGGGACATGTCNAAACACTTACTGAGTTGTAAACTGAATGCCGGAGCCAGCCAATACAAGGTTTGTGATAGTAATATATATTTGTATTTTTTTACGATGGAGAAACTTTAAACTAAAAATGAGGACATATGGAGGGATATCTATGTTCAGTAAACATTACTGAGTTGTAAACTGAATGGTTGAGCCATCCATACATGGGTTGGTGATAGTAATATTTTAAGATTGGGAAACTTTAAACTAAATGATCACACATGTAGCGATTTTGCATTCAGTAAACACTTACTGAGTTGTAAACTGAATGCTGGAGCCGGTCAATACAAGGTTTGTGATAGTAATATTTATTTTTTTTACGATTGGAGAAACTTTAAACTAAAAAATGAGATCACATGGAGGGATATCTATGTTCAGTAAACAGTTACTGAGTTGTAAACTGAATGGTAAGAGCCGTCCAATACCTGGTTGATGATAATAGTATTTTACGATGGAAAAACCTTATCCTAAACTAAAAATGAGCACACATGAAGTGATTTTCACTTACTGATTTGTTAACTGAATGCCTGAGCTATCCAATACATAGTTGGTGATAGTAGTATTAATTCAAGATGGAAAACTTTATACTAAACTAAAATGAGCGCACATGAAGTGATTCTCACGTTCATTAAACACTTACTAAGTTGTTAACTGAATGTCTGAGACATCCAATACATGGTTGATGATAGTAGTATTAATGACATTGATAATACGAGGTCTTGAACTAGATACTGACAGGGGAACAACGAAGCTGTGATATTGAAAAGAAACTGAAATGAATTTGAAAGTTGATTAATATATGTAATGTGAAGCCAATCTACTGGAAAAACAGTAGGCCAACTTGATTTGAAAAGAATATGAGAAGGATGAAAAGCAGAGCACGGGAAAATGGGTAAAAAAAATAAGAAGTAATGATCTTCATAAACATAACAAAACATATCCGTGACCGTAATTAATACAGTGTGAACTCTCTTAAAACTATGCTCACCGTGAAATCTCGTCACTATGCATAACTTGTCACTCTGCGAAACAAATTATTGACAATAAGTGCGACAGTGTGAATAAAAATGACCACTTATGTTTGGAGTCCTATTTAGTCAAGAAATACTGTAAAGGATGATTATTGACTAAAGAGAATTTCGCGGACTGCTGGTGTTTGATGTGTTGAACTGCTTAAAGGAATCATATTTGCTAGAAAAATTCCGTGTGAAATAATGTGTGTTATATGTTTTGACTATCTAGCTAATAGCGTATTGCCTTGGCTAATAATGAAATGACCCATTTTGTCTGACTCACTTAGCACAAGTGAAGAGAAAACATTGAAAAACTTGCAAAGGTTAAAACTCTGTGAAATCATATCTGTTATGATAAGTTTTGACTAGCCGTCCACAAAGCCTTTCCTCCTATCTCAACCCTATTAGTTCATGCTCTCGTGTTTCACTTTTTGTTAAAACTAAATCTACACACGCGATATGAAATGTGAAAAAAAATCTTACATTATGCTATGTTATCAGTGCTTGAATAAATTATTAAGAGTGCTAGGGGTACTGTTGCGCACAGTCATCTCGCTAAGGTGGTTCGGTGTCAGAATTGTCAAAATGATACACCTTGCATACATCAGACCTTTAGTGGTTTATGCACCTCCTCTGCTTGTTTGATGACTGAAAGAACTTTGATGATACGAATAGTAATGGCTGACAATGGATGATGATAGTAGCATTTAATTTAAGATGGAAAAATGAACATGCATAAAGTGATTCGAACGTTCAGTAAACACTTACTGAGTTGTAAACTGAATGTCTAAGACACCCAATACGTTGTTGATGGTGAAAGTATTTTAAGATGGAAAACTTTATACTAAACTAAATAATTACACATGAAGTGATTCCCACGTTCAGTGCACACTTACTGAGTTGTAAACTGAATGACTAAGACTCCCAATAAGTTGTTGTTGATGATGATGATGATAGTAGTATTTAATTTAAGATGGAAAACTTTAAACTAAAC
The DNA here is from genome assembly GCA_020271785.1 of Procambarus virginalis. NCBI lineage: Eukaryota > Metazoa > Arthropoda > Malacostraca > Decapoda > Cambaridae > Procambarus > Procambarus virginalis. Next base: position 10,581 of record WNGS01162820.1, read on the forward strand.
TAAATAATCACACATGAAGTGATTCCCACGTTCAGTAAACACTTACTGAGTTGTAAACTGAATGTCTAAGACTCCCAATACGTTGTTGATGATGATAATAGTATTTAATTTAAGATGGAAAACTATGAACTAAACTAAATAATCACATGAAGTGATGGATAATGAACAAGTCAATTTAATAATAGTAACGAGAGTATGTCTTTCCACTAAACAAGCTTGTGCTAATATTTTTATTGTGTTTGGAATGTAAGGGCAAAACACGGATCACATTTTCAATATAGTTATTCAGACATCGGACAGAAAGTTGCTCGTTACTCTTAAAATTATATTTGGGCAAAGAACGATGTTAGCATAGCGTGTTGCTCACGTTACGTTACAAGATTATAAAGGGTAAGAGTGATGGGGCCGAAAATTAACATTAGTCTTCCATCCTCTGGTGGGCTGTCCGTCTAAGTGAAAGGAAAAAAAAAAAACAAATATGTGAACAGCGGCATCAGGAGAAAGGAAATGATGTTACTTTTCCCCTATTTAATGATCTGAATAGAGCGAGAGAGAGAGAGAAAGCATGTATATTAGTAACCAGTGACTGCTATGTGTATCCCATGCAGTTGTTTTTACAAAAAAATATGATTTGTTATAAAAATAATAAGATTGAAGACCACCTTATGACTCGCTACTTTAAAAAGAAAAAATGCTATTGAGCAAAGAATGATGTTACCATGTTGGTCACGTTGCGATACAAGGTTACACATATGATCAGAAATAATACTAAAGGCTTTGCACAGAACATCCGGTCTGGGAAGGGTGAAGTGATGCTCGATGGTTTGGGCTTGGAAGGGGAGGGGGTGGGAGTGGGGATGGGGGATTGGTGGGGGTGGATGGGGTGAGGGTAGGGTCATCCCAGTACCTCGCCCATGTCACTACGCCTCAAACCAGCATGAAGGTTAGACCCTAACGAGACGTGTTGATGTTTCACTCATTCAGGAGTCTTGAACATTCTGTGTCATTGTCTTCCAATGATAACGCCGTTGTGTTTTATAAGGTCTGCACAGCAATAATGGGTGTAGGAAGAAGAGGTGATGGAGATTGAGAAAACACGCTTACATTTCAATGATATTTATTGGGACAGCCGATGTTGGGATCACAGTTAACAAAATTTGTAGGTAGTGATCACGTCTCACGCGTTGATGTGCAGACTTATTTTGAATTTTCTAACTGGCGCGTCATGATTGTAACTTGATTAGCTAAAATGAATTGAGGGTTCAGTCCTTGACCCTTTGTGTCCTGCCTTTATGACTGCCTTGTGAGAGTTTGGACTGTTTAGCAGCATGTAGGTACATCTTGACGCATTGTGTAACCCCGCATATAATGTAGAGAGAGAGAGAGAGAGAGAGAGAGAGAGAGAGAGAGAGAGAGAGAGAGAGAGAGAGAGAGAGAGAGAGAGAGAGAGAGAGGGATGGATGGATGGAGGGATGGATGGATGGATGGATGGATGGATGGATGGGTGGATGGATGGGTGGATGGATGGGTGGATGGATGGAGGGAGGGATTGATGGAGGGATGGGTGGATGGGTGGATGGATGGATGGGTGGATGGATGGATGGAGGGATGGGTGGATGGATGGTGCATCCCATTACCGTCACTCCCCCAGTGCATCTTAAGAGCCTCTCCTCTCTGTCAGAAACCGCAAAAACCGCAAATGACCCTCCAACCCTCTCGCGCCTAGGGGAAGCTCCCCTCACTCTCCCTCCTTCTCTCATCTTAACTCCCTGCTCCCTCTCAGGTACGGGAGGGTCCCCTCTCCCTCCACATGTCTGCATACCAAGCACATAGCTTCCATCCCCTACCCAACATGACACTCTTTCAAGTGACACCAGGCTGAACGCCAAGCGTCAAAAACCACAAACCACAAATGGTCCTAAACACTCTCCAGCCAGAGGGGAAGCTCCCCTCACTCTCCCTCACCCTCCCTCCCTCACCCCTCCCTCCCCTACACCAACAACATATGTTGACCTTCTAGAGCACTTACCTCATACTCTAGCACATACATAGTCATTCTTTAATCAAAACTATTATCTACACACGGGATTAAGTCTACGGAAAACAAACATACATATTCATTTACTCTTAACAACATATCCACATACCTCTTACTCTAGCACATACCACATAGCCTTACATACCCCCCTACCCCTCAAACAACATTACCCCCAATCTTCCCTGACCACATACCCAAACACCGGACGCTCACACGCGTCCGACACGCGCCATTACCTCTAGAGCAATTACCTCATACTCTAGCACATACCACATAGCCCTACATACTCCCCTACCCCCCAAAAATATGACCCTCAATCTTCCCTGACCACATACCCAAACACCGGACGCTCACACGCGTCCGACACGCCCCCAACTTCCGGGAAAATCCCCCTTACAACACTATGTGGCTAGACACCTGAGCACCACATGGCCAGCTGGCTCTAATGAGCTCACCTGGCCAGATGGTGCGCACGGTTCTAGTTGCACTTTTCCCTACTAGAGTGCCAATATGAGAATAGAAACTCATTAGACGAATGATATCAAAATTATCTGATTCGCCAAGAATTCTATTGAGGGAAAAGTGATAACGGGGGATGGTCGGAAAGTAAGACACACGCTCGTCCTGGAAGTCAGAACATTCGACAAGGCTATGCACAACTGTAAGAGGGACAATGCAGTTTGGACAATAAGGAGCAGGGCGGCACTCCATTAAGTGTCCGTGAGTTAAGCGAGTATGGCCAATATGCAGCCTTGCCAGAGCTGTTTCCCATCGTCGGTTGCGGTGGTAGGAGGAAAGCCACAGGCACACACTACCCTTAAGAGTACACAGTTTGTTACCAGCAACAGAAGACCAACAATCCCGCCAACAGGCAATGATGGAGGAATGAATAACTGGGTAAAAGTCAGAATAAGGAATACTTTATGGGAGATGGGACAAGTGTGGATAACTTCCTTAGCGGCAGTGTCCACACGCTCATTTAAAGAGACACCAATATGGCTGGGAACCCAGCAAAACTCAAGTCTTGAATCTACTGGAGATAAGAAACAGCCAATGTTGAATCTCGACGACCACCGGATGGATTGGATTAAAGGACTCCAGAGCCATGAGGGCACTGTGAGAGTCAACTAACCACAAAGGAGGATTGACAGTGAGAAAGCAGGAGACGATGAGCATAGAGAATAGCATAAAGTTCTGCTGTGAAGATGCTAATCTCAGAAGGCAGGCGACACATATAGGTGTGGTCAGGGAAAAAAACACAGCCTACACAGTCTGCAGACTTAGACCCATCAGTGAAGATGGAAACTGAGTGGGAATGCGAAGAAAAGTGTTCGAGGAAAAGGCGTTTCAGAACTGTAGAAGGGGTAAAAGCTTTAGTGATGTGGGTCAGGGATTTGCAATATTGAGGAAGGGGGACCTTCCACGGGGGCAAGGACGGAACAACACAAGGAGAAATATTAGCAATATTAACCGAAAGAGAA
>WNGS01162821.1:17085-33284 GCA_020271785.1 Procambarus virginalis
AGAGAGGTGACAGGTGAGGGAGAAAGGTGACAGGTGAGGGAGAGAGATGACAGGTGAGGGAGAGAGGTGACAGGTGAGGGAGAGAGGTCACAGGTGAGGGAGAGGACCCAGGTGAGGGAGAGAGGTGACAGGTGAGGGAGAGAGGACCAGGTGAGGGAGAGAGGTGACAGGTGAGGGAGAGAGGTCACAGGTGAGGGAGAGAGGACCCAGGTGAGGGAGAGAGGTGACAGGTGAGGGAGAGAGGTGACAGGTGAGGGAGAAAGGTGACAGGTGAGGGAGAGAGATGACAGGTGAGGGAGAGAGGTGACAGGTGAGGGAGAGAGGTCACAGGTGAGGGAGAGAGGACCCAGGTGAGGGAGAGAGGTGACAGGTGAGGGAGAGAGGTGACAGGTGAGGGAGAAAGGTGACAGGTGAGGAGAGAGATGACAGGTGAGGGAGAGAGGTGACAGGTGAGGGAGAGAGGTCACAGGTGAGGGAGAGAGGACCCAGGTGAGGGAGAAAGGTGACAGGTGAGGGAGAGAGATGACAGGTGAGGGAGAGAGGTGACAGGTGAGAGAGAGAGGTGACAGGTGAGGGAGAGAGGACCCAGGTGAGGGAGAGAGGTGACAGGTGAGGGAGAGAGGACCCAGGTGAGGGAGAGAGGTGACAGGTGAGGGAGAGAGGTGACAGGTGAGGGAGAGAGGACCCAGGTGAGGGAGAGAGGTGACAGGTGAGGGAGAGAGGTCACAGGTGAGGGAGAGAGGACCAGGTGAGGGAGAGAGGTCACAGGTGAGGGAGAGAGGACCCAGGTGAGGGAGAGAGGTGACAGGTGAGGGAGAGAGGTCACAGGTGAGGGAGAGAGGTGACAGGTGAGGGAGAGAGGACCCAGGTGAGGGAGAGAGGTGACAGGTGAGGGAGAAAGGTGACAGGTGAGGGAGAGAGGTGACAGGTGAGGGAGAGAGGTGACAGGTGAGGGAGAGAGGACCCAGGTGAGGGAGAGAGGACCCAGGTGAGGGAGAGAGGTGACAGGTGAGGGAGAGAGATGACAGGTGAGGGAGAGAGGTGACAGGTGAGGAGAAGGTGACAGGTGAGGGAGAGAGATGACAGGTGAGGAGAGAGGTGACAGGTGAGGGAGAGAGGTGACAGGTGAGGGAGAGAGGTGACCGGTGAGGGAGAGAGATGACAGGTGAGGGAGAGAGGTGACAGGTGAGGGAGAGAGGTGACAGTGAGGGAGAGAGGTGACAGGTGAGGGAGAGAGGTGACAGGTGAGGGAGAGAGATGACCGGTGAGGGAGAGAGATGACAGGTGAGGGAGAGAGGTGACAGGTGAGGAGAGAGGTGACAAGTGAGGGAGAGAGGTGACAGGTGAGGGAGAGAGGACCCAGGTGAGGGAGAGAGGTGACAGGTGAGGGAGAGAGGACCCAGGTGAGGGAGAGAGGTGACAGGTGAGGAGAGAGGTGACAGGTGAGGGAGAGAGGTGACAGGTGAGGGAGAGAGGTGACAGGTGAGGGAGAGAGGTGACAGGTGCGGGAGAGAGGTGACAGGTGAGGGAGAGAGGTGACAGGTGAGGGAGAGAGGTGACAGGTGAGGAGAGAGGTCACAGGTGAGGGAGAGAGGTGACAGGTGAGGGAGAGAGGTCACAGGTGAGGGAGAGAGGTGACAGGTGAGGGAGAGAGGACCCAGGTGAGGGAGAGAGGTGACAGGTGAGGGAGAGAGGTGACAGGTGAGGGAGAGAGGTGACAGGTGAGGGAGAGAGGTGACAGGTGAGGGAGAGAGGTGACAGGTGAGGGAGAGAGGACCCAGGTGAGGGAGAGAGGTGACAGGTGAGGGAGAGAGGTGACAGGTGAGGGAGAGAGGACCCAGGTGAGGGAGAGAGGTGACAGGTGCGGGGACCAGAGCGGGAAGACATAACTATAGTTAACAATGGTCTGGTCTGGTCTTACCTGGCTGGAACAGTTGAGTTCATCGAAGCCGTTGTGACAGTCCTTCTTCCCGTCACACTTGGTAAAACACGGCACCGTCTGCCCGTCCCTACACGAGAAATTACAGTGCTGCCCTCTGTTCAAAGACATTTTTATAGCAATCTTATTATTTATTATAATTAACACCTGTGTATTGATTAATTAAATTGTCGCGGGTAAAAGTCACTTTACAAGTGCTGGTTACGATCGTTAGGATCTGTTTGGGTTGACAGCTTCAGGGGCGATTCATTTCTCGACATGATATACAGACATTGTTGGCAAATGTCAGGAAGCAGACTATTTACTGGTCGATATAGGTGAGCTTACCAGTGGGTAAGTAAGATACGTGTTTTGTAAAAGTCATCTTAGAGTCATGACTTGATAATGTTCCAAGGACCACCCGAACCTTCTCACTTTGACTTCATTTCACGTATGTGTTGGGTTATTTATTTATTTATTTATGAGCTTATCTGACCTCACAAGTTGACAATGAATACTAAAGACATTGTTCCTGAAGAATTAAGACATACATGGTAAGGTTATCATCATCAAAGGACACAAACCTTAAATATGGATAAACTTAGTCTTCCAGCTTAGAAACAGTCGAAAGCAATAGCCTTAGGTTAGATCAGACCAGTAATCCAAAAACAAAATGGGCAACAGTTTAAAGTTTACAACATGTTTGATAGCCACAGTGAGAACCTGTCCCCAGAAGCCCACATCAAAAGAATATCGTCAGCGGCATATGCTAGACTGGCCAACATAAGAACTGCCTTTAGAAACTTGTGTAAGGAATCATTCAGGACCCTGTATATCACTTATATAAGACCAATCCTGGAGTATGCAGCTCCAGCCTGGAGTTCATAACTAGTTAAACACAAGACAAAGTTAGAGAAGATTCAGCGGTATGCCACCAGGCTCGTCCGGAACTGAGAGGAATGAACTATGAGGAAAGGCTAAAGGAGCTGAACCTCACATCCCTGGAAAACAAAAGAGTAAGGGGAGACATGATACCTACCAACAAAATTTCAGGGGAATTGACAGGGTGGACAAAGACAAACTCTTCAGCACGGGTGGGACACGAACAAGGGGACACAGGTGGAAACTTAGTACCAAGATGAGCCACAGAAACGTTAGAAAGATTTTTTCAGTGTCAGAGTAGTTAATAAATGGAATGCATTAGGCAGTGATGTGGTGGAGGCTGACTCCATACACAGTTTCAAGTGTAGATATGATAGAGCCCAGTAGCNTGGCTGTTAGAGTTTAAACCAAGCAAATGTAATGTACTGAAGATAGGGGTAGGAAGCAGGAGACCAGATCAAGGTATCATTTGGGAGATGAAATACTTCAAGAGTCAGAGAGAGAGAAAGACCTGGGGGTTGATATCACGCCAGACCTGTCCCTGAAGCTCATATCAAGAGGATAACATCAGCAGCATATGCCAGGTTGGCTAACATAAGAACGGCCTTTAGAAACTTGTGTAAGGAATCTTTCAGAACATTATATACCACATATGTCAGACCAATCCTGGAGTATGCGGCTCCAGCATGGAGTCCCTATTAGTCAAGCATAGACTAAACTGGAAAAGGTTCAAAGGTTTGCCACCAGACTAGTACCCGAGCTGAGAGGTATGAGCTACGAGGAGCGACTGCAGGAATTAAACCTCACTTCGTTGGAAGACAGAAGAGTTAGGGGGGACATGATCACCACATTCAAGATTCTCAGGGGAATCGACAGGGTTGATAAAGACAGGCTGTTTAACACAAGGGGCACACGCACTATGGGACACAGGTGGAAACTGAGTGCCCAAATGAGCCACAGAGATATTAGAAAGAACTTTTTAGTGTCAGAGTGGTTGACAAATGGAATGCATTAGGAAGCGATGTGGTGGAGGCTGACTCCATACACAGTTTCAAGTGTAGATATGATAGAGCCCATTAGGCTCAGGAAACTGTACACCTGTTGATTGACGGTTGAGAGGCGGGACCAAAGAGCCAGAGCTCAACCCCCGCAGCACAACTAGGTGAGTACAACTAGGTGAGTACACACACACACACACACACACACACACACACACACACACACACATTAGGCTACGACTGGTGCACACCTGGAGAACATTAGGTTTGTGAACAATCAACATGGGTTCTGGAAAGGGAAATCGTGCCTAACAAACCTTTTGGAATTCTATGATAAATGAACGAGGATAAGACAGGACAGAGATAGTTGGGCAGACTGCATATTTCTGGACTGCCAAAAAGCCTTGATACAGTACCGCACATGAGACTGCTGTTCAAACTCGAGAGGCAGGCGGGGGTAGGGGAAAGGTCCTAGCATGGATAAGGAACTACCTAACAGGAAGGAACCAAAGAGTTACGGTAAGGGGCGAAAAGTCGGACTGGCGAACAGTAACGAGTGGAGTACCACAAGGATCGGTGCTGGGACCAATTCTGTTTCTAGTATATGTTAACGACATGTTTACAGGAGTAGTGTCCTACATGTCGATGTTTGCAGATGATGCAAAGTTGATGAGAAGAGTTGTGGCAGATGAGGATTGCAGGATCCTCCAAGAGGACCTGAACAGGTTGCATAGATGGTCAGAGAAATGGCTACTGGAGTTCAACACGAGCAAATGTAAAGTTATGGAAATGGGACTAGGAGATAGGAGACCAAAGGGACAGTACACAATGACGGGAAACTGCCTACCTGTGACTACGCGAGAAAGAGACCTGGGCGTGGACGTAACACCTAATCTATCTCCTGTAGCCCATATAAATAGGATAACGACAGCAGCGTACTCTACACTAGCAAAAGTTAGATCATTCAGAAACCTAAGTAAGGAGGCATTTAGGGCGCTTTACACTGCCTACGTGAGGCCAGTCTTAGAGTATGCCGCCTCATCATGGAGTCCCCATCTGAAGAAACATATATGGAAACTGGAAAAGGTTCAGAGGTTTGCAACGAGACTCGTCCCAGAGTTACGAGGGATGGGGTATGAGGAGCGCCTGAGGGCACTGTGCCTTACGACACTAGAAAGAAGAAGGGAGAGGGGGGGGGGACATCATAGGAATGTATAAAATACTCAGGGGGATTGACAGAGTGGACACAGAGGAAATGTTCACACGGAATAGTAACAGAACGAGGGGACATGGGTGGAAGCTGGAAACTCAGATGAGTCACAGAGATGTTAGGAAGTTTTCTTTTAGCGTGAGAGTAGTGGGAAAATGGAATGCACTTAAGGAACAGGTTGTGGAAGCAAATACTATTCATAATTTTAAAACTAGGTATGATAGGGAAATGGGACAGGAGTCATTGCTGTAAACAACCGATGCTCGAAAGGCGGGATCCAAGAGTCAACGCTCGATCCTGCAGACACAATTAGGCAAGTACAATTAGGTGAGTACACACACACACCACACACACACACACACACACACACACACACACACACACACCACACACACACACACACACACACACACACACACACACACAAACACACACACACACACACAAACACACACTGTACTGTACATACTGTAGTAACGAGACGGCTGATAGAGCACTTACTGTAGTAACGAGAGGGCTCATACACCACTTCCTGTAGTAACGAGAGGGCTCATTCACACACTTACTGTAATAACGAGACGGCTCATTCACACTTACTGTAATAACGGAAGTGCTCCTGATTTCATAAGAGCTTTCATAAACTTGTGGTACTTGGAGAAGTCGTCTTTACGGAACATGTTGTAGAGGTCCTTGATGTTCTGGCGGGTGGAGAGCGGGAGGAAGGCCAGCTCCACCATGTCCTCGGGTCCCGCCCCGCTGGCCAGCCTCAGCTCCACCTTCTTCCACACCTTCATCAACTCCCGGGCCTGAGGGTCGCCACCAAACATCCTGGGTAATACAAGGAGATTCATTGTTCTATGTTTGTGAAGGGGTTCAAGAAGTTGGTAAATATGCTTATGCAATCCCCGGAATATGGCTGTTAATTAATCCGCATTATGAGTGAAAGAATTATGGAAGGTGGAGTGGGGCTCATATGTCAATACTCTTCAGGAACGGGGTGAGAATAGCTTGAGCTACCTCATCCCTCTGTGTGTGTTTATACCTCAATATACTTATTTGAATTTTAACTTTCAGCAGGTATGATGTGTTTCTGTTGCAGATTTGCGTTTAAAGTTTTGCAGAGTAATAACAATGGATTATTGGAAAGAAGTGTGTTGATACATAACATTATTGAGAAGTATTTCAGATTCAGATAGAAGTTAGATTGGTTAAAATGGCGTATTCATATATAATTGCCACTCTGATACTTTTACAAAGCGACAAGAAACAACTATATCAATGAATATTGTTTGGCTAACGTGTTTCATTTCAAAATAAAGTGGAAATAGCTTAGACACCCAACGCATAAATCTTATGATGAAGAAGTGACGTTTCGGTCCGTCCAGGACCATTATCAAATCTTGTAACAACTATGGCAAAAAACATATTAATTACTAAGTACTGGAAGCGAAATATCGAACATCATTATATACGAGGGATGTTATTCCTCTCATATAATGGTGTCTGATACATTATACATTAAAATATCAAGTCTGTTACATTAAATAAAATTGTGTATCTCGGTTCTTCCCAAACCTGGAAAAATTGTCCCAAATTGTGTAAAAGTGGGGTTACTTTGGGCAACGACACGCCTGGGGATACACATTACCATTAACAGTAAAAGCGTAAAGAAGAAGTACTGTGAGGAAAGTGATCAGTGTGGCCTAAAGCTGAGTGTTCACTTAGGACAAGGTCCAGTGTTGCCAGATGAGGTCATGTATGGTATGTGTCGTGGTGGTCCAGTTTCCTGTGTTGCCTGTTGTGGTCATGTGTTCATGTATCGTGGTGGACCAGTGTCCTGTGTTGTCTGATGTGGTCGTTGTGTGGTATGTGTCGTGGTGGTCCAGTGTCCTGTGTTGTCTGATGTGGTCGTTGTGTGGTATGTGTCGTGGTGGACCAGTGTCCTGTGTTGTCTGCTGTGGTCGTTGTGTGGTATGTGTCGTGGTGGACCAGTGTCCTGTGTTGTCTGCTGTGGTCGTTGTGTGGTATGTGTCATGGTGGACCAGTGTCCTGTGTTGTCTCCTGTGGTCGTTGTGTGGTATGTGTCGTGGTGGACCAGTGTCTAGTGTTGCTAACTACAGCCGTGTCAGGAATGTATCGTGCTGGCTGTGTGCATCTCCCATTTCAGTGAAAACCTATTCGTATTAACACCTACACCTCATTATACTGTAACTCTCACTGTTCACGTGTCACGTGACTCTCCCTGCACCAGTTATACACTATACACTATAGTAAGCTTATATCGTATCAGCTGACGTTGGGCCCCTCAGTGTGAAACGGTACAAATTAATTTTTTTTGTCATACTTGTTTTTTTACGCATAAAGGGTGGTAAGAGGCAGGGGAGTGGTTGCACAGTGTGGTGTGGCTCTGCCGTTTATGTCAATGAGTCACTAAAAAAACAATAAGCTCCAAGGCCATCTGACGGGGAAACCTCCAACATTGTTGTTCAAGACCTCCAGCATATTTTCAACATTAAAAGGTATTATAAAGAAGCAGCGACTTAACAATGATACCAAAGCAGTAGTTAATCAAAAGGATGTGGCAAAAGCAAGCTCTGAAGTGACTTGATTGCAAAATCAAAGATGCCACACACAGACACACACACACACACACACACACACACACACACACACACACACACACACACACACACACACACACACACACACACACACATCGTGCCTAACAAACCTTCTGGAATTCTATGATAAAATAACGAGGATAAGACAGGACAGAGATGGTTGGGCAGACTGCATATTTCTGGACTGCCAAAAAGCCTTTGATACAGTACCGCACATGAGACTGCTATTCAAACTCGAGAGGCAGGCGGGGGTAGGGGGAAAGGTCCTAGCATGGATAAGGAACTACCTAACAGGAAGGAGCCAAAGAGTTACGGTAAGGGGCGAGAAGTCGGACTGGCGAACAGTAACAAGTGGAGTACCACAAGGATCGGTGCTGGGACCAATTCTATTTCTTGTATTTGTTAACGACATGTTTACGGGTGTAGAGTCCTACATGTCGATGTTTGCGGATGACGCAAAGTTGATGAGAAGAGTTGTGACAGATGAGGATTGCAGGATCCTCCAAGAGGACCTGAACAGGTTACAGAGATGGTCAGAGAAATGGCTACTGGAATTCAACACGAGCAAATGTAAAGTTATGGAAATGGGACTAGGAGATAGGAGACCAAAGGGACAGTACACAATGAAGGGGAACAGCCTACCTGTGACGACGCGCGAAAGAGACCTGGGTGTGGACGTAACACCTAATCTATCTCCTGAGGCACATATAAATAGGATAACGGCAGCAGCGTACTCTACACTGGCAAAAGTTAGAACATCATTCAGAAACCTAAGTAAGGAGGCATTTAGGGCTCTTTACACTGCCTACGTGAGGCCAGTCTTAGAGTATGCCGCCTCATCATGGAGTCCCCATCTAAAGAAGCACATAATGAAACTGGAAAAGGTTCAGAGGTTTGCAACGAGACTCGTCCCAGAGCTACGAGGGATGGGGTATGAGGAGCGCCTGGGGGAACTATGCCTTACGACACTAGAAAGAAGAAGGGAGAGGGGGGACATGATAGGAACGTATAAAATACTCAGAGGGATTGACAGAGTGGACATAGACGAAATGTTCACACGGAATAGTAACAGAACGAGGGGACATGGATGGAAGTTAGAAACTCAGATGAGTCACAGAGATGTTAGGAAGTTTTCTTTTAGCGTGAGAGTAGTGGGAAAATGGAATGCACTTAAGGAACAGGTTGTGGAAGCCAATACTATTCATAATTTTAAAACCAGGTATGATAGGGAAATGCGATAGGAGTCATTGCTGTAAACAACTGATGCTCGAAAGGCGGGATCCAAGAGTCAATGCTCGATCCTGCAGACACATATAGGTGAGTACATATAGGTGAGTACACACACACACACACACACACTAGGGGAATCGCTCACCCAGCCACCTGCTGTTCCCATCAACAAAATAATGTTTGGGTCTGACCAAGCACGAAAAGAGGCAGCAGTGCCATTGTCAAATAATACGGTTAGTCGCCATTTTGTAATTATTTTTGGAGACATAAAGGCAGGACAAATTCTCCTTATCAGTCGGTGTAGTAAGTTTGCTATTCAACTGGATGAAACTACGAATGCCTCCAACGACTCGCAGTTGATGGCTAACATCCGCTATATGTTTGAAACCACGATCGAACAAGATCTGCTCTCCAAGTCTCTGAAAATAACAAATATAGAAACAATCATTCTCAACGCTATTCGTGCATGTTTTAACTTAGAAGGTTTAACGTGGGATTACAGTGATGGTGGTCACTCAGTATTGGGTCTGCGCTCAGGCTGTATAGCCCATACAGAGCAACACAGCTTCAACATTATGTCAATACACTGTATGATTCACCGGCAAGTTCTGGCCGATGAAGGTCTTGTTCCTGGACCAGAGGAAGGCATGAAGAACGTCCTTACCATAGTGAACTTCATCAAGGCTGGAGGCACTTTAAACACGAGGTTCTTCACATTCTTGTGTGCCGAAACAACTTCATTACATAAGAGCCATGTTTTCTATGCGGAAACCCCATTGCCTCTCAACGTTCTGAATCGCTCCTGTTCTGAATCGCTTTTAGGAGCTGAGGACTGAAACTGGGATATATTTGGCTGAAGAGAAACATGCTCTCGGTGTAAGACTTTCCAAGGAGTGTCTAGCTTAACTTATTTCTTTAGTTCATATTTTCTCCCGCACAAATACAATTATCTGTAACATCAAGGAAAAAAGATAAATGTGATTTCTGCAAGTGAAAAAATAACAGCGTTTCAAGAAAAGCTCGAGAATTGGCTAAAAAGGCAGAGCAACACACAAGGTTATATCCTTCCCAACCCTTCGATCCTGGAGAACACTGATGGAGTGGATTTCAGTGAACTTCATGATGACGGGATCACCCACTTTAATAATATTTTCAAGGAATTCTTTCCTGAATTAGAAAAGTTTATATATCAGTGGATTGAAAATCATTTCTGTGTGAGTTGACTAAAATCCGCGAGAGTGTTAATGATTTTTCAGAGCAAATGATCAAGCTTAGGTGAAGCAGTCAATGCAAAACGTTATTTAGGAAAAAAAGAACCATTGAGAATCTTTCTGGCTGACAATTCATGGTGAATATCCTGCACTAGCCGGGAAAGCTGTGATGTAATGACTGAAGTTTCCCAGCACCTACGAGTGTGAAAACTACTTTTCCTAATAATAACCGCAACATGAAACTGTTCACTGAACCCTAAATACAATTTAAAGTGAGGTGAAGCGAGGTGAAGTGAGTTTTATCACCAAATGCTCCTAAATCTCCATTTCTCTTTAACCTAATAATTGATGAGGCAATTACTAGGGCTAAGGAATTGGGGCTAGGGGTTGGACTGGGGGGGGGGGGAAGGTATCAGCCTTGGCTTTCGCTGATGATCTGGTTGTGGCCGCAGAAACGGTTGCCTGTCTACAGAAACTTATATCAAGTATTTGCCACACACACACTACAAATATTCCCAAATACTTGTACTCATCCGCCACACTCATAGTACCAATTTCCTCGTCCCCGACGTAGTATGCCCTCCTGGTGGGGACATGCCAAGTCTTACGATGCACATCGATTGCTATGCTTAGCATACGGCACTTCGCAGCATTAACTTTAAGGCCAGAGCCACGCAGTGTAATTACCTAATTATACTTAGGTAATTACCTAAGCGATGCTTGCCGGAAACCAGGGACCCTGGGCCACATATCCCAGACATGCTACAAGACACATGGTGAAACGTCATGATGATATCACCCGGTTCGTAGCCGGCCTCCTGCGGCAGAGAGGTTTCGAGGTGGAACTTGAAGTCCGCATACCGGATGGAGGAACCTTCTGCAAGCCTGACATCATAACTTGCAAAGGTGATGAGGCCTTTATATTAGACACCCAGGTCTCTGCTGATAACTTCCCACTCTCCCGTCCACATCAAAGCAAGTGTGATATAAGTACGGCACCAGGGAATATACCTGACTCACCAGGTCAGGGAATATACCAAAAAGCACACAACATCCGCCTCTTCGATAACCCTTAATTGGAGAGGAGGATGGTGTAAGGAGAGTGCGCGTGGTCTGCAGGATATGGGACTCACCAAGAGCGACCTTGAGATTTGCTCTATGAAAGCCCTGACCTGGATATATTCCATCTACAGAATATGCTCCAAGACCACATCAAGGGGCAGACCACCCTAGTCCCAGGATCACCGTGCACAGGGTGCATAAGGGTTAATATAGTCTTGTTTAGGTGAACCGTAGCCAAGATAGCTGGCAGCCAACTATCTAAGCAGAGTCGTCATCTGGAGTACCACTTCTCCAAATGGTTTCTCACAAGAGGGTGGATGACCTGGCCGGATCCCACGAGTGGGTAGGGCGGCGGCCGGAAGGACCCCCATGCGCATACATGACAACCCTCCCGCTCCCGGGCCTTGTTAGGAGCTTCCACTATGAATAGTTTTTTCCATGTATGCTGCTGTCAAGTAGCCAATCCTTCCGCTTAGGCAGCTTGTTGTTTTGCCTTCAGCTTTAGTTCTGTTTTAATGATATACTGTGCACCTCTCCCTTGTGTGCTGTGTCCCATGTAAGAAAAACGAAATATAAAAGAATTTTCCATTTTGTGTATGTTATTATGTTATTATTGTATTATTATTATCATCTTAACTCTTGTGGGTTGTGATGAGATCGGCCATTTATGTGTATTTTAGTTTGTGTTTGATAGGGAATTAGGTATGCTTAGGGGTGCCTTCTCGTAATGTCTAGTGGCTGGGGGGATTGGTGCCCTGAAGCTACATAAACACCCTATACGCCCCCCCCCCCCGAAGTTGCAAGGGGAGTTAAGGGACAAGTAGTGAGTAAATAGTGAGTAAGATGGGGTGGGGTATTTTTCTCATTACCCATGATGAAATTTTCATGGTAAATAAATGCCTTTTTATTTAGCTGCTAAACATTTAGAGATGTTTAAAATGAAGACATGGTGTGCATATATTGTTTGCTTCCTGTTAACCTTCAATGGGTAAAAAGGGACTTTCTGATAGGGAATTTTGGGTAATGAAGGAAACATTTGGGAAAGTGGTGTATTTGAATAGACATTTATGCACCAAATAAAAAATACTTAGTGACAATTATTAGTTTTCACAGTGGGTGTTGGTTGTTAAAAAATGATTCAACTTAACTGTGATGGCACTGTACGGCAAACAAAACTCAAGGACTTAGCTTACCCCGGGTCATTCGGACCTCCAGGACCTGCACCCCAAGGACCTCCTCCCGGAGGACCTCCGCCCCGACGACCGAATTCATGGTGATGGTGATGTTGATGTCGAGGACGGTCGGTGTTGTCGCCGTCACTATCATCATAATCACTGCTACCTCCACTACCATGATCATGATCATCGTCTTCACTATCCCATGAATTCTGGCCTGAGGCGTCGTCTGCAATGGAAGATCCGTTCCATGAGCCGGAATTTCTTCCAGTCGATGAAGACCCTGATAAACATATATATAGATACTGTATCTTGAGTGGTCTGGAGCTCCTATATGTAAGTCATCAATGGTAAAAGTATCCACAAACATGTTCCATGAATGAAATCTTACGTGTTACCAGTGGTGGGACAACACGTATTACCAGTGGTGGGATAACATGAATTACCAGTGGTGGGACAGCATGTATTACCAGTGGTGGGACAACACGTATTACCAGTGGTGGGATAACGTGTTACCAGTGGTGGGACAACATGTATTACCAGTGGTGGGACAACACGTATTACCAGTGGTGGGATAACGTGTTACCAGTGGTGGGACAACATGTATTACCAGTGGTGGGACAACACGTGTTACCAGTGGGTGGGACAACACGTATTACCAGTGGTGGGATACGTGTTACCAGTGGGGGACAACACGTATTACCAGTGGTGGGATAACGTGTTACCAGGTTTGGGACAACACATGCTACGAGTGGTGGAATAACATGTATTACCAGTGGTAGGATAATACGTGCTACCAGTGGTGGCACATATTAACACGTATTACCAGTAATAACACGTATTACCAGTGGTGGGACAACACATATTACCAGTGGTGGGATAACATGTATTACCAGTGGTGGGATAATACGTGCTACCAGTGGTGGGATAATACGTGCTACCAGTGGTGGGATAACACGACCTACCAGTGGTGGGACAACACGTTACTAGTGGTGGGTTAGGTTAACATGTGTTATCAGTGGTGGGTTAGATTAACATGTGTTACCAATGGTGGGACAGGTCAACATGTGTTACCAGTGGTGGGTTAGGTTAACATGTGTTACCAGTGTGGGACAGGCCAACATATGTTACCAGTGGTGGGTTAGGTTAACATGTGTTACCAGTGGTGGGACAGGTCAACATATGTTACCAGTGGTGGGTTAGGTTAACATGTGTTACCAGTGGTGGGACAGGTTAACATGTGTTACCAGTGGTGGGTTAGGTTAACATGTGTTACCAGTGGTGGGACAGGTTAACATGTGTTACCAGTGGTGGGACAGGTTAACATGTGTTACCAGTGGTGGGTTAGGTTAACATGTGTTACCAGTGGTGGGTTAGGTTAACATGTGTTACCAGTGGTGGGACAGGGTAACATGTGTTACCAGTGGTGGGACAGGGTAACATGTGTTACCAGTGTGGTGGGTTAGGTTAACATGTGTTACCAGTGGTGGGACAGGGTAACATGTGTTACCAGTGGTGGGACAGGGTAACATGTGTTACCAGTGGTGGGACAGGTTAACATGTGTTACCAGTGGTGGGTTAGGTTAACATGTGTTACCAGTGGTGGGTTAGGTTAACATGTGTTACCAGTGGTGGGACAGGTTAACATGTGTTATCAGTGGTGGGTTAGGTTAACATGTGTTACCAGTGGTGGGACAGGGTAACATGTGTTACCAGTGGTGGGACAGGGTAACATGTGTTACCAGTGGTGGGACAGGTTAACATGTGTTATCAGTGGTGGGACAGGTTAACATGTGTTACCAGTGGTGGGACAGGTTAACATGTGTTACCAGTGGTGGGACAGGTCAACATGTGTTACTAGTGGTGGGACAGGTTAACATGTGTTACCAGTGGTGGGACAGGTTAACATGTGTTACCAGTGGTGGGACAGGTTAACATGTGTTACCAGTGGTGGGACAGGTTAACATGTGTTACCAGTGGTGGGACAGGTCAACATGTGTTACTAGTGGTGGGACAGGTTAACATGTGTTACCAGTGGTGGGTTAGGTTAACATGTGTTACCAGTGGTTGGTTAGGTTAACATGTGTTACCAGTGGTGGGTTAGGTTAACATGTGTTACCAGTGGTGGGTTAGGTTAACATGTGTTACCAATGGTGGGACAGGTTAACATGTGTTACCAGTTGTGGGACAGGTTAACATGTGTTACCAGTGGTGGGTTAGGTTAACATGTGTTACCAGTGGTGGGTTAGGTTGACATGTGTTACCAGTGGTGGGACAGGTTAACATGTGTTACCAGTGGTGGGACAGGTCTCCATTTGTCACTATTAAATATTACGTTATTTTATGTTGCCAAGTCGAAAACTATTGACAACGTCTTGTAATTTTTCAATGTCTTCTACTGAAAAATTTTCATGGTGATTTTTGTATCGCCTACAAAGGATGATACGAAGTCGTGACCTGTATTTTTGTCTATATCTAACATTAGAATTAGACAAAAAAGTTGTGGTGCCAGGACTGTGCCCCGTGGGTGCGACGCTTTTCACTCTGCTTTGACTTGATTTTGTTTGATTAACTGATTGTATTGTATTTGAATGGAAATTGAGTATCCATTGCCTTACTTTTCATGTTATTCCTATTGTTCTCAAGGGGATCTCTGGAGGGAGAGAGGTGACAGGTGAGGGAGAGAGATGACAGGTGAGGGAGAGAGGTGACAGGTGAGGGAGAGAGATGACAGGTGAGGGAGAGAGATGACAGGTGAGGGAGAGAGGTGACAGGTGAGGGAGAGAGATGACAGGTGAGGGAGCGAGGTGACAGGTGAGGGAGAGAGGTCACAGGTGAGAGAGAGAGGACCCAGGTGAGGAGAGAGGTGACAGGTGAGGGAGAGAGGACCCAGGTGAGGGAGAGAGGTGACAGGTGAGGGAGAGAGGTGACAGGTGAGGGAGAAAGGTGACAGGTGAGGGAGAGAGATGACAGGTGAGGGAGAGAGGTGACAGGTGAGGGAGAGAGGTCACAGGTGAGGGAGAGAGGACCCAGGTGAGGGAGAGAGGTGACAGGTGAGGGAGAGAGGTGACAGGTGAGGGAGAAAGGTGACAGGTGAGGGAGAGAGATGACAGGTGAGGGAGAGAGGTGACAGGTGAGGGAGAGAGGTCACAGGTGAGGGAGAGAGGACCCAGGTGAGGGAGAAAGGTGACAGGTGAGGGAGAGAGATGACAGGTGAGGGAGAGAGGTGACAGGTGAGGGAGAGAGGTGACAGGTGAGGGAGAGAGGACCCAGGTGAGGGAGAGAGGTGACAGGTGAGGGAGAGAGGACCCAGGTGAGGGAGAGAGGTGACAGGTGAGGGAGAGAGGTGACAGGTGAGGGAGAGAGGACCCAGGTGAGGGAGAGAGGTGACAGGTGAGGAGAGAGGTCACAGGTGAGGGAGAGAGGACCCAGGTGAGGGAGAGAGGTCACAGGTGAGGGAGAGAGGACCCAGGTGAGGGAGAGAGGTGACAGGTGAGGGAGAGAGGTGACAGGTGAGGGAGAGAGGTCACAGGTGAAGGAGAGAGAGGACAGGGAGGGGAGAGAGGTGACAGGTGAGGGAGAAAGGTGACAGGTGAGGAGAGAGGTGACAGGTGAGGGAGAGAGGTGACAGGTGAGGGAGAGAGGTCACAGGTGAGGGAGAGAGGACCCAGGTGAGGGAGAGAGGTGACAGGTGAGGGAGAGAGAGGACCCAGGTGAGGGAGAGAGGTGACAGGTGAGGGAGAGAGGTGACAGGTGAGGGAGAGAGGACAGGTGAGGGAGAGAGAGGGGAGGTGACAGGTGAGGGAGAGAGGTGACAGGTGAGGGAGAGAGGTGACAGGTGAGGGAGAGAGAGACAGGTGAGGGAGAGAGGTGACAGGTGAGGGAGAGAGGT
>WNGS01162822.1:37538-48347 GCA_020271785.1 Procambarus virginalis
GGGCAATATATTGTATGTTTCGTCGTGTTCTCGAAGATGGCAGTGGTGTCAGTCGGCTGTTGATAGTTGGCTTGGTTTATAATAGTTGGCTTGGTTTATAATAGTTGACTTGGTTTATAATAGTTGGCTTGGTTTATAATAGTTGGCCTCGTTTTAATAGTTGGCTTGGTTTATAATAGCTGGCTTGGTTATAATAGTTGGCTTGGTTTATAATAGTTGGCTTGGTTTATAATAGTTGGCTTGGTGTGCTTGATGTATAATGAATGCTTCGCTAATGTCCAGTCTTGTGTTGTAGGTGTATTTGTCGTTTATTTTGGTGTTGTATGTGAGGCTGTCTCAGGTGATGGTCTGGTCATGTGTAGAGACTATATGTTCCTTGATCGAACAGTGCTGTTTGTGCATTGTTAAGCGCCTCGACGGGGATGTTGATGTTGTGCCTATATATATTGGGTTCACTGGGGCTAACAGTCCGCAAGTGGGCGTTGGCATGTGAAGGCATAGACCACGTTTGTTTGTTAGGAGAGTTTGTCATGACTATGTTGGCAGTCTTCTTGTTCTTGCAGTATATTATTAATTCAGTCATCTGGTTGGTGTCGATATAGGTCAATGTCTGTTAATAATGTTTTATACCAATAATATTTTTTCAGAACGTTCTCTTTCATGTTGTAGGCCATAGAGAGGTACCTATAGAATATTTTAATAATTGAAGCCGGTAGTGTGCTGTAGAAATGTGACCCCTATGGACACCAACCAGAAGATTGAATCAATAATATTCTAAAAGAGCTAAAAGATTGCAAACTTGTTCATGAAAAACTGCATTGCATTATGAATCGATGGTTTCAAATATAAAAAGTCTATGGTAAACTCGTTTTCTTTATATATGCTCAGACCTAAATTTTCTTTACTATGAAATTTTAGGAGGATACTCAAATAGTCTTCGAATTTCATGTTTAACATGTTTGATAATAATACACTATTTTAACCAAACCTAACCAAACCAAATTTAAGTTAAGCTACCTAACCTAACCTACTCTAAACTAACCTAACCTAACCTAACCTAACTTAACCAAACCTAACCTAACCGAACCTTAGCCTAACTTAATCATGGATACGGAGTAGATAACAACTCTAATTACGTAGTAATTAGATTTGTAATTAGATAACACTAATTAGATGGTGATTTTGAAGTGATTATCCGAGGGTACATACCATCTAATGACAGGTTCTTCGTCACCTGAACGATTTTTTTAATTAATTGAAACCATTGATTTTTCTCAACATACGTTGGAGCTGAATTAATATTTTAACACTCGGACCTAAAGAAGAACAAATTTATTGAATAACTAATTTATTTCTTCTCTGAATCGATCAAAATTGCTGAAATTTAGCAAAACTATGTCAATGTTTTGATAATTTGTTCAGACTTCGCTCAGTTCATCTGGTCTGAAATTGGGATGCACATTTGTGAATTGTTATAAAACGTTCCTGTGTTATTTTTTGACTGCACTTGCTTGGAGCATTAGTGGAGCATTCTCACCCTCAGACGGTCAGTCTGGAGCATCCATCGGTCTTTCTTACATTTGGGAAGTCAATCTGGAAGTGACCAGATGGGATATTATGGGAGCATTCTCACCCTTGGAACGCCAGTCTGGAGTAGTAGTGGTACTTTCTTATCTTCGGGAGGTCACTTTGGAACACCAGGAGAATATTCTCATATTGGTAGATCAGTCTGGAGCATCAATAGAGCATTACCACCCTTGGGTGGTCATTCTGAAGCATTCTCTCCTTTGGATGGTCAGTCTGGTGCATCGGTTGGGCATTCTCACCCTAGGAAAGTCAGCATAGAGCATTAATGGATCTTTCTCACCCATGAATGGTCAGTATTGAACATCAATGGAACTTTGCCATCCTTGGGAGGTCATTCTGAAGCATCAGTGTAGCATTCTTGCCCTTCGAAGGTCAGCCTGCAGTATTGGTGGATATTTCTCACACTTGATTGGTCAGTCTGAAGCATCAAGGGAACATTCTCACACTTGATTGGTCAGTCTGAAGCATCAAGGGAACATTCTCACACTTGATTGGTCAGTCCGAAGCATCAAGGGAACATTCTCACACTTGATTGGTCAGTCCGAAGCATCAAGGGAACATTCTCACACTTGATGGTCAGTCTGAAGCATCAAGGGAACATTCTCACACTTGATTGGTCAGTCTGAAGCATCAAGGGAACATTCTCACACTTGATTGGTCAGTCTGAAGCATCAAGGGAACATTCTCACACTTGATTGGTCAGTCTGAAGCATCAAGGGAACATTCTCACACTTGATTGGTCAGTCTGAAGCATCAAGGGAACATTCTCACACTTGATTGGTCAGTCTGAAGCATCAAGGGAACATTCTCACACTTGATTGGTTTGTCCAGGTCATCCTGTAGTCTCTGTCTATCTTCATCTGTCTTGATTCTTCTCATAATTTTGCATCATTAGCAAACATTGAGAGGAATGAGTCTATACCCTCCGGAAAATCGTTTACATATATTAGAAACAGGATGGGTCCAAGTACTGAGCCCTGTGGGACTCCGCTGGTGCCATCTCGCCACTATGATGTCTTCCCCCCTCACAGTTACCCGTTGTTTCCTGTTGTTTAAGTACTCCCTTATCCACTGCAACACCTTCCCATTTACTCCTGCCTGTTGCTTCAACTTTTTTAACAACTTTTTATGGAGTACTGTGTCAAAGGCTTTCTGGCTGTCCAGGAAAATGCATTCGGCCCACCCTTCCCTTTCCTGCCTATTTTTTGTTGCCTGGTCATAGAATTCTAGTAAACCTGTGACGCACGATTTACCATCCCTGAACCCATGTTGGTGGTGCGTTACAAAGTTATTTCCCTCCAGATGCTCTACGAGCCTTTTCCTCACGATCTTCTCCATCACCTTGCATGGTATACAAGTTAAGGAAACTGGCCTGTAGTTCAGTGCCTCTTGCCTGTCATACTTCTTGTATATTGAGACTACGTTAGCTGTCTTCCAATTTTCTGGTAGGTCTCTTGTTTCCAGTGACCTGTTATACACCATAGAGAGTGGCAGACTTAGTGTTTCTGCACCTTCCTTTAGTATCCATTGTGAGATTCTGTCAGGCCCAACAGCCTTTGTCACATCCAGCTCCAACAAACACCTTTTGACCTCATCACTGGTGAGGTCAAATTCCTCCAAGGTTGTTTGGCTTGCCTCCTCCTTATTTAGTGCAGGGGCTTCTCCTTGTTCTATTGTGTAGACCTCCTGGAATCTCTTGTTGAGTTCTTCACACACCTCCTTGTCATTCTCTGTGTATCTGTTCTACCCTTTTTACAATTTCATTACTTGTTCCTTCACTGCTGTTTCCTCCTGATGTGGCTGTGGAGCAGCTTTGTTTGGGTCTTGGCTTTACTCGCTATGTTATTTTCAAACTGTCTCTCTGCTTCTCTCCTCACTCTGAGGTACTCATTTCTGGCTCTCTGGTATCTTTCCCTGCTCTCCGGTGTTCTGATATTTCTGTAGTTTCTCCATGTTCTTTTACTCATTTGCTTCGCTACCTTGCATTCCTGGTTGAACCATGGATTTTTCTGTTCTTTTTCGCTTCTCTCCTTTTGGACGGGGATAAACCTGTCTGCAGCTTCCTGGCACTTCTGGGTGAAAAAATTCATCATGTCCTGCACATTCTTGTCTCTAAGTTCTATTCCCCATGGTATGCCCCTGAGGAAGTTCCTCATCTCGTCATATTTTCCTCTTCGGTAATTTAGTCTTTTCCCCTCTGATCCCATCCTTGGATAGGTTATCCCTACCTCCACCAAGTACTCAAAAATCAGTACACTCTGGTCACTCATTCCTATGGGGGCTTCAACTTTGACTTCCCTTATTTCTGACTCATTCAGGGTGAATATCAAGTCGAGTCTAGCTGGTTCATCATTGCCTTTCACTCTTGTGGGTTCCTTGACATGCTGGCTCAGAAGGTTCCTTTTTGCCACTTCCAAGAGTTTAGCTCTCCACGTATCTGCACCACCATGTGGGTCCCCCATTCTCCCAATTTATCTTTCCATGGTTGAAATCGCCCATGATGAAGAGTCTTGAGCCGTTCCTGTAGGCAACTGATGCTGCTCTTTCAACTATATTATTGGTTGCCATGTTGTTCCTATCAAACTCATGTCTGGGTCATCTGTCATTTAGGGGAGGGTTGTAAATGACTGCCACTATTATCTTAGGTCCACCCATTGTTATTGTTCCTGTTATGTAATCTCTGAACCCGTCACAGGCAGAATTTCCATCTCATCAAAACTCCAATATCCTGTGTATGCGTATGTGAATGTTTGTGCATGACACTAACCAGTTGGTGCTTGTAAATTGAGTTTTAACGCCTGGGTCCCACCTTCTAGTCGCAATGGCTTCCGACTCTTTTCTTATCTTACCTAAAATTGAAACTATATAGAGTTAGCCCTCAACTGCCTCATCCTTCTCTTAGGCTAGACACATGCTTCCTTACATTCCAATGGCTTATTTAAGTCTCATATGGCGAAGATGGCGAAGGCGGGTCTCTGGCGCCTTAAAACCAGTTGCGTCGGGCAGATGGGACTCGTTAGCCTGGAAAGGCAGCCCATCTAGGGGAAGGAAAACCCCGAATTCAAACCTCTGCTGTCTTGTGGCTAAACCCACTCATGGGAAAGACTTCGGGAGTCAACCCTGAGGAAAAATCCGGAGTCGGAGTCCCTAAGGCAGTTTGCAGCTGTTTACAGCTACATTCTGGCAACTCCTGCGACGACACTGGTGCCAAGCGTATCGGCGCCTGCCCTTCCCTTGGATCACATCGGTGGCGTGGAGAGGGTGGATCTGCTGCATGGGCAACAGCTGATCCTCCATATTTACTGCCCAGGCCTGTGCCCTGGAGAGGACACTCCAGCATCGCCTTGGCGATGGCTCAACACAGGAAGTGACAGTTTTGAATATAAAAAAAAATATAACAATGCAAATTTTAGAAATGTCAAACTGACCCGCAGCTTCCAGAGCGCAGATTGCGACACCGACCACTCTCTCGTCGTTTGCAGAGTAAAATTCCAGCCCCAGAAAATCCACAGAGCAAAGAAGGAGGGAAGACCACGCATTAACGTAAACAAGACCCGTGACCTTCACAAGGTGGAGGAATTCACTGCAGCGCTGGTAAATGCCCTTCCTGTACCATCCTGCGGTAGCGCAAGTGAGAGGTGGTTACATCTCAGGGGCACTATTTTCAACACTGCCATGTCCACCTTCGGTAAGAGACAGAACAAGTCAGAAGACTGGTTCGAGGCCAGTGCAGAGGAACTGTTACCCCTCATAGAGAAAAAGAGGCGACCTCTCTCATCCTACAAGAACCTGCCCTCAAGAAGGAACCTAGAGGCCCTCCGTATTGCCCGCAGTAGAGCTCAACAAACTGCGAGGCGTTGTGCTAACGATTACCGGCTTCGACTCTGTTCCAGCATCCAGACTGCAGCCACTGTCGGCAACGTAAGAGGCATGTACGAAGGAATCAAACAGGCAACAGGCCCTACACAAAACCGGACGGCTCCTCTAAAGTCTGCCACTGGAGAGATCATTAAAGACCGTGATCAACAGATGAATCGCTGGGTGGAACATTACTCCGAACTCTACTCCAGAGAGAACTTGGTCAGCGTAGAGGCTTTGGATGCAATTGAATGCCTGCCCATCATGGAAGAACTTGATCTTGAACCAACTGTGGAAGAAGTTGAGAAAGCGCTGGATTCACTTTCCTCAGGGAAGGCCCCAGGAGACGACGGGATTCCGCCTGAAGTTCTCAAGTGCGCTCGTGGAACACTTAAATTTGAGCTTCATGAACTTCTGTGCCAATGCTGGAGGGAGGGCTCGGTGCCACAAGACATGAGAGATGCAAACATCATCACTCTCTACAAAAATAAAGGTGACAGAAGCGATGTAAACAACTATCGCGGCATCTCCCTCCTCAGCGTCGTTGGCAAACTATTCGCTAGGGTCGTTTTGGTCAGGCTTCAGATTCTTGCCGAAAGAGTGTACCCTGAGTCACAGTGTGGTTTCCGAGCAGAGAGGTCGACCACTGACATGGTGTTCTCCCTGAGACAGCTTCAAGAAAAGTGCAGGGAGCAGAGAAAAGCCTTGTACATTGCCTTCATTGACCTTACAAAGGCCTTCGACCTCGTGAGTAGGGACGGACTCTTCAAGATCTTGGCCAAAATTGGCTGTCCACCCATCCTACTCAGCATGATACAATCGTTCCACAAGGACATGAAGGGGACAGTTGTGTACGACGGCTCAACTTCTGAACCATTCAACATTAACAGTGGTGTTAAACAAGGGTGTGTTCTTGCTCCAACCCTGTTCGGCATTTCTTTGCGATCCTCGTCAAGCATGCTTTTGGAACAACGACAGAAGGCATCTATCTCCGTACAAGATCTGATGGAAAGCTGTATAATCTATCCAGACTCCGAGCAAAGACAAAAGTACAAATGCGAATCCTCAGGGAGTTCCTCTTCGCCGACGACGCAGCGATCACCACACACACAGCAGAAGGCCTGCAGCAGCTACTCAACCGCTTTGCCGCAGCCTGTTCTGCATTCGGCCTGACAATCAGCCTGAAGAAGACACAGGTGATGGGACAAGATGTCAATGAGCTACCCTGTATAAATATAGCAGACTATGCGCTGGAGGCAGTTCACGAGTTTGTGTACCTGGGCTCCACAATCTCAGACACCCTTTCCCTGGACACTGAGCTCAACAGGCGTATCGGGAAGGCCGCAACAACACTGGCCAGGCTCACAAAGCGCGTTTGGGAAAATGCCAAACTGACAGTGCACACCAAGGCACAAGTCTACATGGCATGTGTGGTGAGTACACTTCTCTACGGCTCGGAATCCTGGACCCTGCGCTCTCGCCAGGAGAGACGGCTTAATACCTTTCACATGCGGAACCTGAGACGCATCCTTGACATCACGTGGAAAGACCACGTCACCAACAACACTGTACTCGAGAAAACAGGAGTCCCTTCAATGTTCACTCTTCTGAAACAGAGACGCATGCGATGGCTGGGACATGTCTCACGCATGGTCGATGGCCGCATACCGAAGGACCTCTTGTATGGAGAACTGGCATCAGGAAGGAGACCTACCGGAAGACCTCAGCTGCGTTTCAAAGATGCCTGCAAACGCGACCTCAAGCAGATGAACATCGACATCAACACTTGGGAGGCAGCAGCTGCGGACAGATCTGCCTGGAGATATAAAGTGCAGAAGGGACTCCAGCAATTCGAGAATGAACTGAAGAGGCAGGCGGAGGATAATAGACTTCAGAGAAGGTCTCGACCACTGTCAGACGCACCCGCTTCGGCGTTTATCTGCGCTCGCTGCAGTCGAGACTGTCATTCTCGGGTTGGCCTTCACAGCCACAGCAGGCGCTGCATCCAACTAGACTACAACAACTAGACACCCAGGGCACAACTCCATAATCCCACGGGATTGACGGATGCCTACTAAGTATTTAAGTCTCAAGTCTCCACTTCACGCCCTACTTCTGTTCAACCTAAGCATTTCGGTTCGGGCACTTTGTTAGTATTTCTAAAAATCTTATATGTCGTAATCATATCACATCTTTCAATTTTCATTTCCTAAGAGGTGCGGTCTAGTTCGTGCAGCCTTCTTTGTTGCTGAGTTCTCTACGTGTGTGTGTGTGTGTGTGTGTGTGTGTGTGTGTGTGTGTGTGTGTGTGTGTGTGTGTGTGTGTGTGTGTGTGTGTGTGTGTGTGTGTGTGTGTGTGTGTGTGTACTCACCTAATTGTGCTTGCGGGGGTTAAGCTCTGGCTCTTTGGTCCCGCCTTTCAACCGTCAATCAACAGGTGTACAGGTTCCTGAGCCTATTGGGCTCTATCATATCTACACTTGAAACTGTGTATGGAGTCAGCCTCCACCACATCACTTCGTAATGCATTCCATTTATCAACCACTCTGACACTAAAAAAGTTCTTTCTAATATCTCTGTGGCTCATTTGGTCACTCAGTTTCCACCTGTGTCCCCTAGTGCGTGTGCCCATTGTATTAAATAGACTCTCTTTATCTACCCTATCGATTCCCTTGAGAATCTTGAATGTTGTGATCATGTCCCCTCCTAACTCTTCTGTCTTCCAACGAAGTGAGGTTTAATTCCCGTAGTCTCTCCTCGTAGCTCATACCTCTCAGCTCGGGTACTAGTCTGGTGGCAAACCTTTGAACCTTTTCCAGTTTAGTCATATATGCTTGATAGATATGGACTCCATGCTGGGGCTGCATACTCCAGGATTGATCTGACATATGTGCTATACAATGTTCTGAAAGATTCCTTACACAAGTTTCTAACGGCCGTTCTTATGTTAGCCAAACTGGCATATGCTGCTGATGTTATCCTCTTGATATGAGCTTCAGGGGACAGGTCTGGCGTGATATCAACCCCCAGATCTTTCTCTCTCTCTCTAACTCTTGAAGTATTTCATCTCCCAAATGATATCTTGTATCTGGTCTCCTGCTCCCTACACCTATCTTCATTACATTATATTTGCTGGGTTAAACTCTAACACCATTTGTTCGACCATTCCTGCAGCTTGTCCAGGTCTTCTTGAAGACTCAAACTGTCCTCCTCTGTCTTAATCCTTCTCATAATTTTAGCGTCGTCAGCAAACATTGAGAAGAATGAGTCTATACCCTCTGGGAGGCCTTTTTCGTATATCAGAAACAGGATAGGTCCGAGTACAGAGCCCCTATGGGACTCCACTGGTGGCTTCACTCCAATCTGAGGTCTCACCCTCACTGTAACTCTCTGCTTCCTATTGCTTAGGTACTCCCTTATCTTCTGGACTGCCCTACCAGTTACTCCTGCCTTTTTCTGCAGCTTATGCATCAGCCTTTTATGGGGTACTGTGTCAAAGGCTTTCCGACAGTTCAAAAAATTGAAGTCCGCCCATCCTTCTCTTTCTTGCTTAATCTTTGTCACCTGATCATAGAATTCTATAAGCCTGTAAGGCAAGATTTACCCTCCCTGAACCCATGTTGATGGTTGTCACGAAGTCTCTTCTCTCCAGATGTGTTACTAGGTTTTTTCTCACAATCTTCTCCATCATCTTGCATGGTATACAAGTTAAGGACACTGGCCTGTAGTTCAGTGCCTCTTGTCTGTCACCCTTTTTGTATATTGGACTACATTAGCCGTCTTTCATATTTCTGGTAGGTCTTCCGTTTCCAGTGACCTACTATACACTATGGAGAGTGGCAAACAAAGTGCTCCTGCACACTCTTTCAATATCCATGGCAAGATTCTGTCCGGCCCAACAGCCTTACTCACGTCCAGCTCCAATAGGTGCTTCTTGACCTTATCTCTTGTAATTTCGAACCCTTCCAAGGTCGCCTGGTTTGCACCTCTCCTAGCACCGTGACCTCTCCTGTTCTTTTGTAAAGACCTCCTGGACCCTTTTGTTGAGTTCTTCACACACCTCTTTGTCATTCTCTGTGTACCTGTCCTCGCCCACCCTAAGTTTCATCACCTGTTCCTTCGCTGTTGTCTTCCTCCTGATGTGACTGTGGAGTAGCTTTGGTTCGGTCTTAGCTTTATTAGCTATATCATTTTCATACCTTTTCTCAGCTGCTCTTCTCACACTAACATACTCGTTCCTGGTTCTCTGGTATCTCTCTCTACTTTCTGGTGTTCTGTTATTACGAAACTTTCTTCATGCCCTTTTGTTCAGCTCCTTTGCTTTCATACATTCCCTATTAAACCACGGATTCTTCCTTTGCTTCTCTGTTTTTTCCTTCGGGCTGGGACAAACCTGCTTACAGCCTCCTGACATTTTGGGTGACATAGTCCATCATGTCTTGTACAGACTTGGTTCTGAGTTCTGTGTCCCATGGTATATCCCTTAGGAATTTATTCATCTCCTCATAGTTTCCCTTTCAGTACGCCAGCCCTTTGTTCCCAGTTCTTTTTTTTGGGGGGGGGGAGATAATTCTTAGCTCAACCAGGTACTCAAAGCTCAATACACTATGATCACTCATTCCCAAGGGGGCTTCCAACTTAACTTCCTTATATCCGACTCATTAGGGTAAATGTCAGATCAAGCAAAGCTGGTTCATACCCCTCCTCATTCTTGTCGGTCCCTTGACGTGTCCTTAGAATGTTTCTTGTTGCCACATCCAGCAGCTTAGCTCTCCATGTGTCTGGTCCTCCATGTGGGTCTCTGTTCCCCCAATCTATCTTCTCATGGTTGAAGTCTCCCATGATTAGTAGTCTGGATCCGTTCCTGCTAGCCACAGAAGCTGCTCTCTCTATTATATTGATGGTGGCCATGTTGTTTCTATCATATTCCTGTCTGTATCTTCTGTCGTTTGGTGGGGGGTTATATAGGCTCTACTATAATTTTCTGTCCTCCAGTTGCTTTGGTGCCTGATATGTAGTCACTGAAACCTTCACACCTCTGATTAACCATCTCTTCAAACTCCACCTTTTTCTTATCATAAGCTACACCACTTCCTCCTCTCCCTTCTCTCTTTCCTCACTACATAGTATCCTGTGGAAACACTGCATTTGTTATGTTTTCATTAGATTTGTTTCTGTGAGTGCTATTAATGTCTGGTTTTCTTTCTAGTTGCCCATTCTCCGAGTTCACGGTTGTTTATTTGTAATCCCATCTATGTTTGTGTACATTGCCTTGAAGCTCCTTCTTCTGTTCATTTTCCTTGTCCCTTTCTTGGCGAGCATTCTGCTGGTGTGGAAGCTGTTCCGTGGGTGAGAAGATCTGTGA
>WNGS01162822.1:66339-84975 GCA_020271785.1 Procambarus virginalis
AATCACAATATCATTGCTGACATTAGCTCAAATTAAATAATTAAACAACCACTTTTGGTGCTGAGGGAGTTTATTGGATCAAAGGGACGATAACTGTCTGTAGCCTCGTGGAACTTTGTATTTGTAACCACATACAATTTTGTGTATCGTGCCTATTATAAATTTTGTTGTAGCTGTAGCGTCATTTATAAAGTGAGCCGCTTCGCTTTTCATTCATAAAGTGAGCCGCTTTTCATTCATAAAGTGAGCCGCTTTTCATTCATAACGTGAGCCGCTTTTCATTCATAAAGTGAGCCGGTTTTCATCATAAAGTGAGCCGCTTTTCATTCATAAAGTGAGCCGCTTTTCATTCATAAAGTGAGCCGCTTTTCATTCATAAACCTTGGGATGTGTTGCCGGATAACGATTATTTGGCCGTTATTTGAGTTAATTATTAACATTATTAAAAATATTAATTATTATTTATCAATATTATAAATTATTAATATTATTAATAATATTAAACATTAACACATCATATATACATCATTAATCATATAAAGTCATGTATTAAGCATTACCAGAGGCTGTTCGCTCACGTTCTCTGTCCGAAGTGCACATCCCATTTTCAATAAAGGGCAAATGAACTGCAATGTTAAATGGGATTTTTGTATTGTGATTTGTGTATTTGAACTCACTGAATTTGTGCACCCCTTAAGGGACTTGAAATAGAGGGGGGGGGGGGGAAGAAATAGCCTAAGCTACTCTATCCCTTTGAGATCTATTTTTTCTTGTCTCAATAAACATACTTGAACTTGAAGGCCAAATGCTCATACGGTTACAGATGTACTAACTGTACATCAATTGTACAGTTAGGGACATTCTTGATTTGCACTTGGGAATCTCGGGCGGGGCAGAAATGACTGGGCACATTTCCTTTCGCCTAATGCGTCTGTTCACCTAGCAGTAAATGATAAAATAGGTTAGTCAAGTGTTGTGGTGTTGCATTCCGCGGAAGATCAGTAGTTTGACCTTGGGACTCCCCTCTATATAAGGTTAAAGTATATATATATATATATATATATAATATATATATATATATATATATATATATATATATATATATATATATATATATATATACTCAAACTGCTTGTCCCCGACAAAACTAATTTTTAATTATAATAATATTCAAGAAAATCAAATCAAATCACTATTATTTTATACACAAGAGACAATCTATTAATATTAAATAGTATGTTAAAATTAATGAATGCATCTTGAAGATTATTGGAGGAAGACCATTAATAGGATGAATATAGGATGATCATGTTGGAAATTTCTAACACCTAATTAATAGGATGATTATAGGATGATCATGTTGGAAATTTCTAACACTTAATTACTAACCACTAGTATGATAAGAGGTAATTCTTGTACTAGACATTATAATTTACTAACACTACTAACCAGTAGTGTTAGAGTCCGGCCCACGAGTCCTGGGCCGGACTCGAGGAATTCAATATTCATTAAGAAATGTAAAGTACCAGTAGCGCGAGCGCTCAGCGTAATATAGAGAAAGAGCCTGGATACAGGGGAGATACCAGCTGCACTTAAATCTGCAGATAGCTCCGCTGCACAAGGGGGGGGGGGATAGTAAAGCCTTGGCAAAAAAAACTATAGCCCGGTTGCACTAACATCACACATAATAAAAGTTTTTGAAAGAGTGATTAGGAATCAAATTTCTAGTTTTATGGAAAATAATGGACTACACAACCCAGGACAACATGGATTTAGAGCGGGAAGATCCTGTCTGTCACAGTTACTCAACCACTATGACAAAATCACGGAAGCTCTAGAAGAAAAGCAAAATGCAGATGTTGTATACACAGACTTTGCAAAGGCACTCGACAAATGTGACCATGGAGTGATAGCTCACAAAATGAGGTCAATGGGAATAACTAGTAAAGTAGGACGTTGGATACTCAATTTCCTGTCGAACAGAACACAAAGAGTAATAATCAATCAAAAAAAATCGAGCCCAAGAGCAGTTAAAAGCTCTGTACCCCAAGGTACAGTCCTTGCACCACTACTGTTCCTTATTCTCATATCAGATATAGACAAAAATACACGTCACAGCTTTGTGTCATCCTTTGCAGATGACACAAACATCAGCATGAAAATTACCTCTGCGGAAGACATTGAAAAACTACAAGCAGATATCAACAAAGTTTTCTATTGGGCAGCAGAAAATAACATGATGTTTAACAGTGATAAATTCCAGGAACGGCAAAAATTAGGATCTGAAACATAATACAGGGTACAAAACACAATCGAATCTGCCCATAGTAGGAAAACATGTCAAGGATTTGGGAATAATGATGTCTGACGACCTAACGTTTAGGGAGCATAACCAAGCAAATATTGCGGCAGCCAGAAAAATAATAGGATAGATTACGAGAACTTTCAAATCCAGGGATCCCATCACAATGGTTGTACTCTTCAAATCACTTGTGTTGTCCCGTCTTGAGTACCGCTCAGTACTCACTTCCCCCTCCAGAGCAAGACAGATTGCTGAAATAGAGGGAATGCAGAGAACATATACGGCACGCATAGACGAGATAAAGCACCTAAATTATTGGGATCGTCTCAAAGCTCTCCAAATGTACTCACTAGAAAGGAGACGAGAGAGATACCTAATAATATACACCTGGAAGATACTGGAGGGACAGGTCCCAAATCTGCACAGTAAAATAACAACGTACTGGAGTGAACGACATGGAAGAAAATGCAGAATAGAACCAGTGAAGTGCAGGGGTGCCACCCTCGAAACAAACCGAAAGGTCTCAATTTCCGCTTGTTACAACTTGTAATAAAGTTGTTACATCTTGGCTTAACGTGTTTATGACGTACTAGAACGTTGTTACAACTAGCTATATTGGTTGTTACAACTAGCTATATTGGTTGTTATAACTGGTTAGGAGGTGTTTAAAGTTTGTTCGAACGTTGTACCAACGTCGTAGTTTCGGTGTGTGTTTGGCTGGGCACAGGCATAATCAGAGAACACTGTACCTCTGAACACATCAGAGGTCCGCGGTTGTTCAACGTCCTCCCAGCGACTATAAGAAATATTGCCGCAACAACCGTGGACATCTTTAAGAGAAAACTAGACTGTTTTCTAAAAAACGTGCCGGACCAACCGGGCTGTGGTGGGTATGTGGGCCTGCGGGCCGCTCCAAGCAACAGCCTGGTGGACCAAACTCTCAAGCAAGTCAAGTCTGGCCTCAGGCGGGCTTGGGGAGTAGAAGAACTCCCAGAACCCCATCAAGCAGTAGTATAAAGACATTCAAATTATAGAATTGAGGCGTAGAACGCCCCATGGGAGCGGTCGACCGAGCGGACAGCACGCTGGACTTGTGATCCTGTGGTCCTGGGTTCGATCCCAGGCGCCGGCGAGAAACAATGGGCAGAGTTTCTTTCACCCTATGCCCCTGTTACCTAGCAGTAAAATAGGTACCTGGGTGTTAGTCAGCTGTCACGGGCTGCTTCCTGGGGGTGGAGGCCTGGTCGAGGACCGGTCCGCGGGGACACTAAAGCCCCGAAATCATCTCAAGATAACCTGAATTCCTTCTGGAAATCATGGCCGTGGTGTTGCGTCAGCCACCCGGTTAGAAAGAATAATTTCTACATATTAATGGATCGAATTTAATCCAGTCTCATTTACTTTTCTTTATTAAAGATTATTGATTAATAATAGATTTAATTTCATTTAATAATATATATGGCTGTTTACTGGAAATATTTTATACTGTCTCGATCAGTTGTTTTGGTAAATAATACTATCAACTTGATTTCCACTCTTAAATTCTCATGCGTTTAACGTCATGTAAATTAATTGACTTGCACTCTGAAATATCATTTGTTGTCTTAAAAAACTCGTATTATGACGTATATATTCGTCAACCACGTGTCCATCCATACAGAAGTCTGTTTGAAATATTACAAATTATACCCAGAGTTCCAGCATTGGCGCGAGTGCGCATGCGCTATAAGGAGGAGGAAGGGGGGACAGAGTCGTCATGTTTGAAATCTGGTGTTTGGTTGTTCCGGAGCTGCACGAGAGTAACCGATGAAAATAGACAGCATCCGTACTTCTGGGAGCTTCTGATCGAGCGTACAGCCTCCACAATTTACGAACATCACGTTCGGCAGGACAGAGTACCGTATTTGTATTTAATTTGGCCATATTTTATACCATATTGTTGGTGTCCTGTCGTAGCGAAAGATAAAGTAACCCCATGTAAGTGCTGATCTTACCCTCCAATTTCTTTAGATTATGCGATTGAATTCACGAATATAGAGTTTGGAGTGGAAATTACATATGATTTACTTTTGAGCGCGGAATTAACAACTGTTCACTTGTCAATAGGGTCTGCTGACTCAGACAGGAATACGTGTTGACGTTACTGGACGTCATCTACGTTTATCTCTGGGAGGTAAACTGTTTCTGTCTTATATTGTAGTTAGCTAACAGACTTGTCTTCTCACTGGAATTTAAACAATTTGAATGATTTATTTTATTATCAGAAGTGTATTAACTTCTTATTATCCGAAGTGTATTAACTTCATATTATTTACCCCCCAAGTTTTAGGGTGTATGGATTTAGTACTGAATTTGCATTAATATTACAGTTCATTTCTCTAAATATATTTAACTACATATATGCATTTATTATTGGAGATCCATAAGCCACTGGTTCTCTGATCATTAATTTCAACTTTTGGTCCTTCGAAACTTTTGATATAATATTACTGTAGAACTAATTCCTCCCCACAGTCGGCTAACGCTTTAACGAGCCTAGCCTGGGGACGGGAGAGGCTTCCTCTGCCCCGTACAACAACGAGGCCTTTATTTGATTGATTGTTGCCGCCGGAGGCAGCTAGTTTACAGAGGGCACAAAAGGTCTTTATCAGAGCTCATCTTAGATTATTACATAAACAATTTCATCTATCCTTCACACCTTATAGTTACAATGTCAGCTAGTTACAGAGAAAGTGCTATTTCAAGAGCTACATATTTACAGTAAGTCATCATACATTAATGGTAGGTCTTATCGCTAATACATAATAGTTTGAGCAATGGAGATAGTCATAGAGTAGCTTCTGTTTATTATTAGTCTTCACAATACACTACTTGTTTCTTCATCTCATATGTCGTTTATTTACTGGAAGCGAAATATGGATACAGTGCAAGGATTTCAGGTAATTTATCCATGGTAATAAGATAGGTTGCCATATCATACAGAGTGAGCCCAGATCCATCCCCAAATGGCTCAATT
The DNA here is from genome assembly GCA_020271785.1 of Procambarus virginalis. Lineage (NCBI taxonomy): Eukaryota > Metazoa > Arthropoda > Malacostraca > Decapoda > Cambaridae > Procambarus > Procambarus virginalis. Next base: position 71,658 of record WNGS01162822.1, read on the forward strand.
TACTACAATCCAAGATTTAGTGTTCGAGTGTGTGTCCCTGTCTTTGTCCACACACTTTACACTTTACTTCATCTAGATCCCTATACAAGCCGAACTGCCGCAGATACTTGTAGCCAAGTCTTATACGAGCTGTGACAACATCTGTTAGTCTACTGACTTTGTTACTTGCCCCATACACATGTTTTACTTCATACATTTCATTATGATGAACAATGGACCTGCTAGTTCCAGTTTGCACAGTTCTACTTTCTTCAAATTCATCCAGGAGTTCTCGTCTAATGACATTTTTAAGGGACCTATTTGATAACTCAAGATTCCGTTCAATACTGTCTTTATTTACTGCAGCCTTAGCAAGGGCGTCAACTTTGTCATGTTCCTGCAGGCCAATGTGAGAAGGAATCTACAACATTTTTATATTTACCCTCTTGCTAAGTATTCTTATATATCTACGTCTAGCTTCCAAGACAAGCACGTTATTACTTAATTGCAAACTGTTTATTGCTCGTAGTAAGGAAAGGGAGTCGGAAATAATTAAGCTGTCTACATCAGTGTTGTCAAGAATTTCGAGTGCTACCAGTATCGCTACCAACTCGGCTTGCATTGTGGATGCCCAGCTACTAATTCGGATATTCCTTTGAATTGTGCTGCCATCGGGCTGATGAGCAATAACAGCACTTCCTGCCCTCCCTGTAGCTGTGTTGAGTGATCCGTCAGTGTATATGGTCTGTGCTATGTTGTTTTCAGCTTGTATATTGTGAATGTGTTCTATGGTGCTTAATTTAGCAGCAAGCTGAGCATGAGGGTTATTTGTGATTAGTTTCTTGGTGGGGTATGCAGGGGTCAGGATGTCAAAAGGTACTATCTGCCAGGGTGGAAGGAAGTGCTGTACTCTTTAATCTATATATACATCGTGCAGTCCCATCATTTTAATATGAGTGGCTGTTCTTTGAATCCATTTAGACTCGCTGGTTCAACGAGTCCTCCGGCGCCGTACCCTGCATGGGGACGCCCTCCCCCGCCGTCCACACAACGCTTCCCTCTTCCTCTGCCATCCTCACTCTCCCCAATACATCCCCAGGCTCTCTAAACTAGCATTAATTGCATACACTATACGTCAAGTGCATACTCGCGGGACTCACACAGGATATATATATATATATATATATATATATATATATATATATATATATATATATATATATATATATATATATATATATACGGGTGTTTCTATTTTAGGAATATATATAAAACTTGAAGATAAAGTATATTAGAATGTGCCAAGGCGTGCAATCAGTGAATACCGGATCTAATAAATGTGAGATGCGAGGGAAGATTACAGACTGGACATTGCTGTTTAGAGGCACCGAGGAGCAAGAAGATAAATACAATTTTTTTTATAAATATGCAATAAAATAGCGAGAGAAGAGTTGTTGAACACACACATGCACCCACACGCACACACATGCACCCACACGTACACACATGCACCCACACGCACACACATGCACCCACACGCACACACATGCACCCACACGCACACACATGCACACACACGCACACACATGCACCCACACGCACACACATGCACCCACACGCACACACATGCACCCACACGCACACACATGCACCCACACGCACACACATGCACCCACACGCACACACATGCACCCACACGCACACACATAAAACAGACTGAGTACCCAAATGAGCCACAGGGACGTTAGAAAGAACTTTTTCAGTGTCAGAGTAGTTAACAGGCGGAAAGCATTAGGCAGTGATGTGGTGGAGGCTGACTCCATACACAGTTTCAAATGTTGATATGACAGAGCCCAGTAGGCTCAGGAATCTATACACCAGTAAATTGACGATTGAGAGACTGGACCAAAGAACTGAAGCTCAACCCCGCAAGCACAACTAAGTGAGTACAACAAAGTGAGTACACATCTATTCAAGCTAAGGAAACAAAGGTGGCGAAACAAATTAGAAGGTTTTCTTTTGCAAACAAGAGTGGTAGACGGTTGGAACAAGCTAAGTGAGAAGGTGGTGGAGGCCAAAACAGTCAGTAGTTTCAAAGCGTTATAAGACAAAAAGTACTGGGAAGACGGGACACTACGAGCCTAGCTCTCATCCTGTAACTGCACTTAGGTAATTACACACACACACAGGACTCTTTCAAAGGAATCTACACAAAATTTGTTCGACCAATATTGCAATACGCATCACCGGTATGGAATCCTCACCTCTGTGAAACATAAAGCCAAAATTGAAAAGTACCGAGGTATGCAACAAGATTAGTGCCAGAGCTAATAGGGCTAAGCTACGAACATAGGCTAATGGAACTAGACCTCACACCCCTAGAGGATAGAAGGAACAGATTGGATACGATCACAACTTACAAGATACTGAGAGGAATAGATAAAGTGGACAGTCTCTCTTAAGACTGACAGAGAGCCAGACAAGAGGACAGAGGTGGAAGCTGGAAACGTGAATGAGCCGAAGGGACGTAAGAAAGTACTGGTACCCTGTACCAGTACAGGGTACCCTGTATCAGTACAGGGTACCCTGTACCAATACAGGGTACCCTGTACCAGTACAGGGTACCCTGTATCAGTACAGGGTACCCTGTACCAGTACAGGGTACCCTGTACCAGTACAGGGTACCCTGTATCAGTACAGGGTACCCTGTATCAGTACAGGGTACCCTGTACCAGTACAGGGTACCCTGTATCAGTACAGGGTACCCTGTATCAGTACAGGGTACCCTGTACCAGTACAGGGTACCCTGTATCAGTACAGGGTACCCTGTATCAGTACAGGGTACCCTGTATCAGTACAGGGTACCCTGTATCAGTACAGGGTACCCTGTATCAGTACAGGGTACCCTGTATCAGTACAGGGTACCCTGTATCAGTACAGGGTACCCTGTATCAGTACAGGGTACCCTGTATCAGTACAGGGTACCCTGTATCAGTACAGGGTACCCTGTATCAGTACAGGGTACCCTGTACTGGTACAGGGTACCCTGTATCAGTACAGGGTACCCTGTACTGGTACAGGGTACCCTGTATCAGTACAGGGTACCCTGTACCAGTACAGGGTACCCTGTACCAGTACAGGCCTAGGTACCCTGTACCAGTACAAAATGTTACTGGTACAAAATCAGTACAAAATTGTACTGGTACTGGTACCCTGTACCAGTACAAAATTTTAAGGCCCGATTCGACAAAGATTTTAAAAATCAGAGTAGTTAGGTTGAAACGCAGCAGGTACAAGACTAATAGGCGGGTTATAAAGAGTACCTCACTCCCCCGTAATCACTAATAGGTATAATGACACACAAACACAAATGGGGGCCTGACGGCTGAGTGGATAGCGTTCCCGATTCGTAGTCCTACGATCCGGGGATCGATCCCCGGCTGAGGCAGAAACAAATGGGCAGAGTTGCTTTCACCCTGATTTACCTGTTCATCTAGCAGTACCTGAGAGTTAGCTGCTACGGGCCGCTTCCTGGAGATGTACTCACCTAATTGTGCTTGCGGGGGTTGAGCTCTGGCTCTTTGGTCCCGCCTCTCACCCGTCAATCAACAGGTGTACAGGTTCCTGAGCCTATTGGGCTCTATCATATCTACACTTGAAACTGTGCATGGAGTCAGCCTCCACCACATCACTTCCTAATACCTAATTCCTAACACTTCCTAATTCCTAACATTTCCTAATTCCTAACACTTCCTAATATATATGTGTGTGTGTATGTGTCTAATAGAAATGTGTGTAGTAGACATAATAGAGGAAAATTAAATTGGTGAGAAAGGCGGTGTCCAAGAAAGAACTTTTCAGTGTCAGAGTAGTTAACAGATGGAATGCATTAGGCAATGATGTGGTGGAGACAAACTCCATACATAGTTTCAAATGTAGATATTATAGAGCCCAGTAGGCTCAGGAATCTTTACACCAGTTGAGAGGCAGGACCAAAGAGCCAGAGCTTAACTCCGCAACCACTACCAGGTGAGTACACACACACACACACACACACACACACACACACACACACACACACACACACACACACACACACACACACACACACACACACACACACACACACACACAATAGATGAAATGAATACGTAATGTTCACAATATTTCATTTATGTTTCACAATAGATGAAATGAAATAGATGAAATGTTCACACGTAATAATAACAGAACGAGGGGACATGGGTGGAAACTGGAAACTCAGATGAGTCACAGAGATGTTAGGAAGTTTTCTTTTAGCGTGAGAGTAGTGGAAAAATGAAATGCACTTAAGGAACATGTTGGGGAAGCAAATACTATTCATACTTTTAAGACTAGGTATGATAGGGAAATGGGACAGGAGTCATTGCTGTAAACAACCGATGGCTGGAAAGGCGGGATCCAAGAGTCAATGCTCGATCCTGCAAGCGCAAATAGGTGAGTACAAATAGGTGAGTACACACACACACACACACACACATTGTAATGAATGTAACCTGATATACTCGGTGACCTTCTAGCCTATCACCTCCACCATTCCTCATGCTTTGTCACAGTTTCACCATCCATTTTTCTTTTTATTTTAACATTTATTGGCCTTACTCTTTGTACTTGACCATCCTCTCAAGTTCAAGTTCAAGTATGTTTATTGAGATAAGCAAGAAATACATCTCAAAGGGATAGAGTAGCTTAGGCTAACACCATCCTCTCACCTCCTCCTTAGTCAACCTAATTTATACCTATTTTGTTCGTGTATCTGTCCAGAAACCGCCACACCTTTTTCTTAGGGCTAGTACAATGGTCTATCAACGAAAACGTTGGATAAATAACGTTGTGTATGCGGCTAACGTGACAAAGTTGACCAGGCTGCTGCCATGCACTTAGCGAAGGTTTAGAACCAAAACCCGCTCATGAGAAGTGAATTAAAACTTTCTCTTGCTTGGTGTGTGTGGCCAGCAGGGTCGCTGTTCGTGACAAACTCACATGCTGACTGACGGGGCAGTTAAGTCAATATTTTATATGGGTCCTAAAGCATAGGAATTACTCACCCAATAAACTTAATCAACCTCTTTTCCAGGCGCTCATTTATCACTGGCCAGTGCTACTTTTCCAGAAATGTAAACTTAATTGCTAGGAAATACCACTTAAAAATGAGTGATGTATATAATGGTGTAGCAGGTCTGCAGGACAGGATAACACGACTCTTCAACAGAGGGGCAAGTAACAAAGTCAGCAGACTAACAGATGTTGTCACAGCTCGTATAAGACTTGGCTACAAGTAACTCTGGCAGTTCGGCTTGTATAGGGATCTAGATGAAGTAAAGTGTAAAGTGTGTGGACAAAGACAGGGACACACACTCGAACACTATATCTTGGATTGTAGTAAAATTTAGCCATTTAGAGATAAATCTAAGCTCACGTTGTATGATATGGCAACCTAACTTATTACTAAGGATAAAATACCTGAAATTCTTGCACTGTATCCATATTTCGCTCCCAGTAGATAAGCGACAAATGAGATTAAGAAACAAGTTGTGTATTGTGAAGACTAATAGTAAACAGCAGCTCCCCTATGACTCTGTAATATCTCCATTACTCATACAATTATGTATTAGCGATAAGACCTACCATGTATGTAAAATGACTTACTGTAAATATATAGCTCTTGAAATAGAACATTTTCTGTAACTAGCTAACATTGTAATTGTAAAGTGTGAAGGATAGATGTAATTGTTTGTGTAATAATCTAAGTTGAGGTCTGATAAAGACCTTCTATGCCCTCTATAATGCTTTTTGCGGTACCGCTCATAGGATGAGTATAGGGTGCACAATAAACTAGCTGCCTCCGGCGGCAACAATTCAAAATTCAGCAGAGAAAACAGGGAGACCTCCAGCTAGATATTTTGAATTATGAAGAAACTATTGAGATAATCAATAGAAGCCACGAGGAGGATTCGAATCCGCTCACTTGGTACTCCCAGCAAAGCATCTTTCATTGTGCATTTGGGGAGAAGCATTTGAGGTAGAACTGCTGGACCACAGCCAGAGTGCATGGGGGCATTGTGTAAAATACATGATTGGGCTTCAGTTGAAAACCTCAGGACCCCTAGAAGATTCAGTGGAATCCCAGGTTGTATTGCTTTTTGACCATGACGTGGTGTAGTGGTTTAAGGCGTTTGCTTGGGTGTACCAAGTGAGAGGATTCGACTTCTCCTCCTCACTGCTTCTACTGATTTTCTCATTGATACATCACGTTCTCATTGTGCAAGAAACAACTGTCACAGAGAGATGAATTACCAGCAGCCGTTTTGAGTCAAAATGCTATATGAGCTGTGAGTTTGGAGTGAATTTGAGCCGGGATAGTCTCAGAATGTGTTGATGTAGAATGTTGAGGGTGTGCAAATATACACAACGTTATGGTATGATTAGTTTACATTAGTTCTACTTCTAATTGTATCATCATCCAAATTTTGTGATATAAATCGTGCCAATGTTTTACCGATCAAATGTTAAATCTCACTTTGTCTTTATAAAATACCTGCTTGCAAGCTAAATATCACATACTTTATGCCTAAAAAATGGAAGTTTGATTTAAATTGTCAAACATCTGGTTAGTCCAACCAGTAGTGTAATGATTCGTTTACATAATTACGGATTAAGCTTCTGATAATGCCAATGTGTACGTATTCAGCGTTGCATCCTGGGAAGGGTCAGCAGTCGGCCTAGGTGGGCCTCGATAAGCCTACGTACAGGTTCTCTCCCCAACAATGGGAATTATAATCTGGGGAAAAAGCAAGTGTCTCCTTTTAGCTAAAAAAATAAATGTATGAACGTCAAGATTTCTCACTAAAATGTAGACTCCGTTGTGGTGTGGTGTGGGAGCCAGGAGTTGAGTAGCGGCGGTGAGTAACGCTGAAGAAGCAATGTGGGGAAGGCCACTCCCGCACAACGTGCCTGGGTAATGTTTGGGTGAGTCGGCCCAGTGTTGGCGTAGCGACCAACACGCAGTACCATAAGTACTGTTCCAGTCAGTACAACTGGTTCATGTTTCCTCCCTTCTCTTTCTATCCAAATTCTTCTCCCTACCTGTCTCCTCTTTCTATCATCTCTTTTTTTCTTTATTAAATAATATAAATATCATATTTATATAAATTTACGAGGGAAAATACTACATTATATATAGTTTATATAATTATCTGTAAACCAAGTTTTCATATCATCACAGTATGAACCGTAAACCCCCAAATGTTATACTTGATCCTCCCTCGCAAGAACTTTAATATTTTGTCTCCGGAGTGACCCTCCTGCCTGCCTATTCACACACAAAAATGTAATCAGAAAATTGCATAATTATTGTATTCTTAATTTTCTTGCATTTTATGTCGACATGAAACATTAAGCTTGTTTTCACTCCACTCACTAGAAATCTACTCTAATGCTTGGTCCACATAAAGTTTTAAGATTCGCAAAGTTCCATGAGGCTACAGATACATAAAGTTCTATACGCCATTCAGTTACACAACGTTCCACGAGGCAACAGATACTCAAAGTTCCACGAGTCTCCAGATTCACAAAGTTCCATGAGGCTTCAGACACACGCAGTTTCATGAAGCTACAGATATGATACACAAGGCTATACATACACAAGGTTCCATGAAGCTATAGATACACAAGGTTCCATAAAGCTACAGATACATAAAGTTCCATGAGGCTACAGATACATAAAATTCCATGAGGCTACAGATACACAAAGTTCCATGAGGCTACAGATACATAAAGTTCCATGAGGCTACAGATACATAAAGTTCCATGAGGCTACAGATACACAAAGTTCCATGAGGCTACAGATACATAAAGTTCCATGAGGCTACAGATACATAAAGTTCCATGAGGCTACAAATACACAAAGTTCCATGAGGCTACAGATACACAAAGTTCCATGAGGCTACAGATACACAAAGTTCCATGAGGCTACAGATACACAAAGTTCCATGAGGCTACAGATACACAAAGTTCCATGAGGCTACAGATACACAAAGTTCCATGAGGCTACAGATACACAAAGTTCCATGAGGTTACAGATACACAAAGTTCCATGAGGCTACAGATACATAAAGTTCCATGAGGCTACAGATACATAAAGTTCCATGAGGTTACAGATACACAAAGTTCCAAAAGACTACTGATACACAAAGTTACATGCGGTTACAGAAACACAAATTCTGAGGCTACGGATACACAAAGTTTCATGAGGCTACAGATACACAGTTGAATGAGTTTACAGATACACAAAGTTCCATGAGGTTATATAGATTCACTAAGTTCCATGAGGCTACAGATACACAAAGGTTCATGAGGATATATATATATATATATATATATATATATATATATATATATATATATATATATATATATATATATATATATATATATATATATATATATATATATATATATATTAGTATATTTGGTAGCAGTCTTTCCTGTAGAGATATATTATTAAATATGACCGAAAAAGTAAGATTAATAATTCTAACACGAATTTTCTCTATATTTCTTATGTTTCTTTTTACTGTCGATGGTAATTGAAAAATCAGTTTTCCAAAATTCATTTTTATTTCTAGTCTGACGCGACACTTGAGCGCGTTTCGTGAAACTTATTACATTTTCAAAGACTTTAGTTTACACACACACAACTATAACTGAACAGAGTTAAACAGCTTCGATTTTATGCCTGCATTTGGGTGAGGTGATATGTTACAATAGTTTTGGATGAGGTGAAAACAAACTTTCAACACAACACAGAACACGAAACAATGGGCATAAGCTAAAGGGAAGAATAGAAGTAACTGCAGAGGGCCTATTGGCCCATATTTGTTGATGCTTCTGTATTGGAGCGGAGTCTTGAAGTGGGTAGAATATATTTGTGCGTTAATTGGTTGTTGATTGCTGGTGTTGACTTCTTAATGTGTAGTGCCTCGCAGATATCAAGCCGCCTGCTATTGCTGTATCTATCGATGATTCCGTGTTTTTTGTTAAGACTTCTCTGGTGATGGTCTGGTTGTGGGAAGAGATTATATGTTCCTTGATAGAGCCCTGTTGCTTATGCATCGTTAATCGCCTGGAAAGAGATGTTGTTGTCTTGCCTATATACTGAGTTCTTTGAGGCTTACAGTCCCCAAGTGGGCATTTGAAGGCATAGACGACATTGGTCTCTTTCAAAGCGTTCTGCTTTGTGTCTGGAGAGTTTCTCATGAGTAGGTTGGCAGTTTTCTTGGTTTTATAGTAAATCGTCAATTGTATCTTCTGATTTTTGTCTGTAGGGATAACGTTTCTATTAACAATATCTTTCAGGACTTCCTATCATTGTGAAGCAGAATTCACCAAGCGTTGGATTGTTCACCCACCAATAGGGAACGTGAGCTGGGTTTAGACCGTCGTGAGACAGGTTAGTTTTACCCTGCTGTTTATTATTATTCGAATCATCATAGTAAAGTTAAACAGGCAGTATTTTCAGGAATGTTTCTTCGAGCTTTGAGGATATGCAGCCCTGAGTTTTTTGATGAAGAGATAGCTAAAATATATGAAATTGGGAAAAGTTTACAGTACCCTAAGATGTTTTTGGATTGTTCGTTTGGGAATGCTAAACGTACGTTTTATAATAATGTCTCCAAAGCGAAACCAGAAAATAGAAACTCATTGGTGGTACCTTATGCGATGGGATTTGAGAAACTTTCCCCAGTTTTTAAGAACCTTAATATCAATTTGGTGTTCACTAATAATACGATCAAGTCTAATTTAATAAAAAACTTCCCTGGTACAGCAGGTTGTGTGTATTCGATTCCCTGCAATGATTGTGAGTCTGTGTACATTGGACAAACAGGAAAATCCTAACAATTACGTATGTCCCAACATGCTTATAGTATAAGAACTGCCCAAACGTCTAATGCTTTGTATCTACATACAAGTTTGTGTGATCACACTATTAATTGGGATGGGGCGAAAAGCATTGCCAATTGCAATAGCTTTGTGGAACGGAATTAAATTGAGTCTGTGCTAATTAGTCAATGTCCAAATCTTCTCAATGTTAATAATGGTATGTACAAACTTGACCCAGTTTTAAGTTACAATATTACACAACAGTTTAAGAAAAAATTCTGAAAGGGAAGCATACAATGTCTCATTACAATTTTATATTCATTTATTGTGTGTTCATGAGGCTTTTTCTTAATCTTTCATCCTTATTCTCTGACAGCTTAATCCTCTTTGACCATTCCTGTTTCTGGTAATCCTTTCCCTAGAGATGGGTTGGTCAGGTCTAGGTGCTGGCCTGTATCCTCTCTCTCTTTCTCCAGTCAGTCTGGTGTTGACAACGGCTTTAACAAGCCGAAACGTTCATCACTCTATTCTCCATTTCTTTGTGTTTTTTCCGTATATATATTATGTCGTACCTAGTAGCCAGAATGCACTTCTCAGCCTACTATTCAAGGCCCGATTTGCCTAATAGGCCAAGTTTTCATGAATTAATATATTTCTCAAATTTTTTTTCTTATGAAATGATAAAGCTACACATTTCATTATATATGAGGTCATTTTTTATTTATTGGAGTTAAAATTAACGTAGATATATGACCGAACCTAACCAACCCTACCTAACCTAACCAAACCTATCTTTATAGGTTAGGTAGGTTAGGTATCCAAAAAAGTTAGGTTAGGTTAGGTTAGGTAGGTTAGGTAGTCGAAAAACAATTAATTCATTAAAACTTGGCTTATTAGGCAAATCGGGCCTTGCATAGTAGGCTGAGAAGTGCGTTCTGGCTACTAGGTACGACATATATATATATATATAATATATATATATATATATATATATATAATATATATATATATAATATATATATATATTTTATATATATATATATATATGATATATATATATAATATATATATATATACAGATAGATATATATATATATATTTTAGCTAAAACTACGTAGATATGACCAAACCTAACCAACCTTACCTAACCTAACCTAACCTATCTTAACCTAACCTAAACTAACACAACTAAGTCAATAATTTATGTTCCAAATATAATATAATAATAATAATATCAAATAAACTAATTGGAAACAATTTATTGAAAATAAAGAAAATCACTCAGCCTATTAGGCAAATCTGGCCTTGCATAGTAGGCCAAGAAGTGCGTTCTGGCTACTAGGTACGACATATGTTTATATATACAAGATTGTATACAAGATACAAGTATTGTATACACATTATATACAAGAGCGCCTCCCATGCCCTTGCGCCACCTATAGCTCTGCTGTTCAACAAATCCCTTGAGTGTCACACCTTCCCTGATATCCTTAAAAAAGCAAGAGTAACGCCAGTTCATAAAGGAGGTAATCCGGCAGACATAAACAACTATAGACCAATATCGAACCTACCCATTCTATCAAAAATATTTGAAAAAATTATCTACAAACAGCTCTACTCCTATCTCGTAAAATTCGACATTCTTAGCCCCTGTCAGTTTGGCTTCCGCTCCCAAAAGAGTACCAACGATGCAATTATTAGTCTCCTTGATATAATTTACTCAGCCCTTGACAAAAATGAGTTTCCGATTGGACTCTTCATTGACCTGAGAAAGGCCTTTGATACTGTTAATCACAATTACCTCTTATGTAAACTCCATCATTATGGAATCCGAGGCCATGCACTGGACTATATCCAATCCTATCTTAGTGATAGACACCAATGTGTAGCCATCAATAATATAACCTCTCCCACTCTACCAATAACCGTTGGAGTGCCACAGGGCAGTATCTTGGGACCTCTTCTATTTCTTATATACATCAATGATCTGCCTAATGTCTCTAACATTCTGAAACCTATTTTGTTTGCTGATGATACTGCCCTCATCTACTCTAACCCCAACCCACATACACTAAATAATGTTGTTAATAATGAACTAAAAAAGTCCACTTATGGATGTCAACCAACAAACTAACACTTAACATAAAAAAGACCTACTACATCTTATTTGGATGCAAATCTACAAATGCAATTCAGCTTCAGATAGACAATGTAAACATTAGCAATAAAAATGATGGAAAATTTCTTGGCCTATTCCTAGACAAGAGACTCAACTTCAGTACCCACATACAACACATAACTAGGAAAGTGTCTAAAACAGTTGGTATACTCTCCAAAATCAGATATTATGTACCTAACTCTGCTCTCATCTCTCTATATTATGCACTAATCTATCCCTATCTCAACTATGGTATCTGTGCATGGGGTTCAACCACTGCAAACCATCTCAAGTCCATCATCACCCAGCAAAAATCTGCTATCAGAATAATATCAAATTCTGCTTTCAGACAACACTCAGCCCCCTTGTTTAACTCCCTAAACATGCTAAACATAATCTCACTCCATAATTCTCTTGTGTCAACTACATTTACAAAACCCTGTTCTTAAATGCAAATCCTGCTCTGAAACTCTTCTGGACAGATGTAATAGGACCCATTATCACCACACCAGAAATAATATCTCTTTGATATCCCCAGAGTTAAACTTAATCTGTGTAAACACTCTATGCAAATAAAGGGACCCAGTTTATGGAACTCACTCCCTATTGAATTGAAAGCTGTCCAACTTTTACATCATTCAAAATCAATACTAAAAGTACCTAATTTCATCTTCATAGTTTTTCACCTTTTGCCTTAAAATGCACTGTATCTATTGCTACCCAATCTCCCAACCTTTATGTACCCAATTTCTATTGTACCCAATCCCAATTTATGTACCAATTTGAACATCTTTACCATTGTGATCATTGCTGTCTTCTTATATGTGCTGCCAATCTGCTGTATGGTGTTTATTATCTTGTTTATCTGTATCTATTGCTACCCAGTCTCCCATCTTTATGTACCCAATCTGAACATCTTTACCATTGTGTTCATTGCTGTCTTATATGTGCTGGCAATCTGCTGTATGGTGTCTATTAATCTTGTTATTACCAATCAAGCTGTTCAATGTAATCAATTAGAGCTTTAATATAACAATGTGCTTTAATATACTTACTAAGCTCTCTCATCTCATTTTCTCTTGTAATGTATTTGTTATCATTTATCAATTATGATAGAAATTACCTACTTAAAATTATCTGTTAGATTAAGGACCTGCCCGAAACGCTGCGCGTACTAGTGGCTTTACAAGATTGGAAATACTGTCCTATTCAATGTATTCTCACAACCCAATGTACCTTCTTGTATATAAATAAATAAAA
>WNGS01162822.1:101684-118838 GCA_020271785.1 Procambarus virginalis
CCACCCCCACTGCTCATACATGTGATAACTGTCCCACCCACACTGCTCATACATGTGATAACTACCCCGCCACACTGCTCATACATGTGATAACTGTCCCACCACACTGCTCTTACATGTGATAACTATCCCACCCACACTGCTCATACATGTGATAACTGTCCCACCCACACTGCTCATACATGTGATAACATATCCACCCCACTGCACATACATGTGATAACTATACCACCCCACTGCTCATACATGTGATAACTGTCCCACCCACACTGCTCATACATGTGATAACTATACCCCCACTGCTCATACATGTGATAACTGTCCACCCACACGCTCATACATGTGATAACTATACCACCCCACTGCTCATACATGTGATAACGTCCCACCCACACTGCTCATACATGTGATAACTGTCCCACCCCCACTGCTCATACATGTGATAACTACCCCACCCACACTGCACATACATGTGATAACTATACCACCCACACTGCTCATACATGTGATAACTATCCCACCCACACTGTTCATATATGTGATATCCATCCCATCCACATTGCCCACAGAGGGCAAATAATGTATAAAACGTCTCACTAACCTTACACTGCTACAATATCTATTGCGTTTTTTTTCTTTGATTAGTACACCATTTATATTCATGCGCCTTGACGTAGTTCTTACGGACAGGCGTGTAGTTTGAGGGTTAATATACACATATACACAGGTATAAATACACATTCATCAATACCTTGGTATATGTATACAAAAACAACTTACAATAAAGGCCTCAGCAAAGAGATCATTATCTGAAAGGGTTAAACAATTTTAATAGTGTGTACAAGAAAAATATTAATAGGCAAATGTGTCTTTGACCTTGATAACACAGCTATGGGAACCAAGGACAGGATTCATCAAGCACCTAGGTGTTCATTTAACATGATTCTTTAGCTATGGCAGCATAATTTGCATTTATTAAAAAGTTTACGACCTCTGAAGCACTACCAGGCTTTATAACAATATAACCATGGGTTGTGAAGTTTTCAAGCTCTGTAAACTGTGTCATAAATAGAAACTAAGCTTCACTGCGATCGAGGAAGATGTACAGGTTTCGTAAGTGGACCAATAAATGCCTTTTGAATCCTGATCCAAGAGGCTTCCTCACATGGAATGTCTACACAGGAGCTCAAGTCAGTTCATACACAAAATATTTGGACAAATATTTTGATAATTACCAGTTATTGAGAAATGGAGAATTATCGTGCTTTTGTTTGGTGATGGGTTTAATATTACCCTCAGGACGGATATTAGCCTCCACAACAGCTCTCTGACCGACAGCAACTATACTCTCTGACCAGTACGTTTAACAGAAATACAAGGCCAAAATGCTGTATTGTCGCTTCTTCCCCCTCGCTGTATCTGATCACATGAGTTCAGTTATACACGGTCTATTTTAGTATACACGTCCACACAAGGCCTTATTCTGTTGTAAAGATTGAAAGTTATAACTATTGTGAAACACTGAGGTGATGTGACCAGACCACACACTACGAAGGCGAAGGGATGACAACGGTTTCGGTCCGTCCTGGAAAAATTAGTTGAGAATGGTCCAAGACGGACCGAACGTCGTCGTCCCTTCACCTTCTAGTTGTGGTCTGGTCAACATACTTTAGCGTACGTTATTGTGACTCATCGCCTGTACTGGAGGTGATCATTGTTACTTAACTTATATAAGCAGAGAAGAACAGCCTCTACCACTGAACTCACTAATAGCCCCTAAGCTATGAGTCACTAATAGCCCCTAAGCTGTGAGCCACTAATAGCCCCTAGGCTTAGCCACTAATAGCCCCTAAGCTATGAGCCACTAATAGCCCCTAAGCTATAGCCACTAATAGCCCCTAAGCTATGAGCCACTAATAGCCCCTAAGCTGTGAGCCACTAATAGCCCCTAGGCTATAAGTCACTAATAGCCCCTAAGCTGTGAGTCACTAATAGCCCCTAAGCTGTGAGTCACTAATAGCCCCTAAGCTGTGAGCACTAATAGCCCCTAAGCTATGAGCACTAATAGCCCTAAGCTGTGAGCACTAATAGCCCCTAAGCTGTGAGCACTAATAGCCCCTAAGCTGTGAGGCACTAATAGCCCCTAAGCTGTGAGCACTAATAGCCCCTAAGCGTGAGTCACTAATACCCCTAAGCTGTGAGCCAATAATAGCCCCTAGCTATGAGCCACTAATAGCCCCTAAGCTGTGAGCCACTAATAGCCCCTAAGCTATAGCACTAATAGCCCCTAAGCTGTGAGTCACTAATAGCCCCTAAGCGGTGAGCCACTAATAGCCCCTAGGCTGTGAGTCACTAAAGCCCCTAGCTGTGAGTCACTATAGCCCCTAGCTGTGAGCCACTAATACGCCCTAAGCTGTGAGTCACTAATAGCCCCTAAGCGGTGAGCCACTAATAGCCCCTAAGCTGTGAGTCACTAATAGCCCCTAAGCTTAAGTCACTAATAGCCCCTAAGCTATAAGTCACTAATAGCCCCTAAGCTGTGAGGCACTAATAGCCCCTAAGCTGTGAGCACTAATAGCCCCTAGGCGTGAGTCACTAATAGCCCCTAGGCTGTGAGTCACTAATAGCCCCTAAGCTGTGAGCACTAATAGCCCCTAAGCTGTGAGCACTAATAGCCCCTAAGCTGTGAGTCACTAATAGCCCCTAAGCGTGAGCCACTAATAGCCCCCTAAGCTGTGAGTCACTAATAGCCCCTAAGCTGTGAGCACTAATAGCCCCTAAGCTATGAGCCACTAATAGCCCCTAAGCTGTGAGCCACTAATAGCCCCTAAGCTGTGAGCCACTAATGCCCCTAGGCTGTGAGCCCTAATAGCCCCTAAGCTATGAGCCACTAATAGCCCCTAAGCTTAGTCACTAATAGCCCCTG
Source organism: Procambarus virginalis (assembly GCA_020271785.1). Classification (NCBI taxonomy): domain Eukaryota; kingdom Metazoa; phylum Arthropoda; class Malacostraca; order Decapoda; family Cambaridae; genus Procambarus; species Procambarus virginalis. The sequence continues at coordinate 104,611 of WNGS01162822.1, forward strand.
CTGTGAGTCACTAATAGCCCCTAAGCGGTGAGCCACTATAGCCCCTAAGCGGTGAGCCACTAATAGCCCCAGGCTGTGAGTCACTAATAGCCCCTAGGCTGTGAGCACTAATAGCCCCTAAGCTGTGAGTCACTAATAGCCCCTAAGCTGTGAGCACTAATAGCCCCTAAGCTGTGAGCCACTAATAGCCCCTAAGCTATGAGTCACTAATAGCCTAGGCTTAAGTCACTAATACCCTAAGCTGAGGTCACTAATAGCCCATGCGTTGGAGTCACTAATAGCCCCTAGGCTGTGAGCCACTATAGCCCTAGGCTGTGAGCCACTAATAGCCCCTAGGCTATGAGTCACTAATAGCCCCTAGGCTATAAGTCACTAATAGCCCCTAAGCTTGAGTCACTAATAGCCCCTAAGCTATGATCACTAATAGCCCCTAAGCTTGAGTCACTAATAGCCCTAACTATGAGTCACTAATAGCCCCTAAGCTATAAGTCACTAATAGCCCCTAAGCTATAGCACTAATAGCCCCTAAGCTATAAGTCACTAATAGCCCCTAAGCTATAGTCACTAATAGCCCCTAAGCTATAAGTCACTAATAGCCCCTAAGCTTCAGCCACTAATAGCCCTACAGCATGGGGTCACAAACGTCCCAACGACTGGACTCACCTGCTTGTGTTGAAGAAGTCGAAACTGCTGCCATCAACAGGTTCCGTCAAGGAGATGAAGCCATCACTTCTGGAGCATTGATGGCGGACGTGTCGTCCATATGCTCTGGACCCGTGTTCACAATGCTCAGTTGAGCCCACAGGGGAAAAAAGATAATTAATCAATAGATAAAAGTAACTATTAATTTGTCAAAACCAGTTGATCTGCCTGCCATCTTTCCGGCGTGGTGTTGCGGCTGGTGCCCACGCCCGTGCTCGCCCCGTGCTCCAGTGTCGGCGTGGTGTTGCGGCTGGTGCCCACGCCCCCGCGTCCATGCGTGTGCGCTGTCCACGCCCGTGCTCGCCCCGTGCTCCAGTGTCCGCGTGGTGTGCGGCTGGTGCCCACGCCGTGCTCGCCCGTGCTCCAGTGCCGCGTGGTGTTGCGGCTGGTGCCCACGCCCGTGCTCGCCCCGTGCTCCAGTGTCCGCGTGGTGTTGCGGCTGGTGCCCACGCCCGTGCTCGCCCCGTGCTCCAGTGTCCGCGTGGTTGCGGCTGGTGCCCACGCCTGTGCTCGCCCCGTGCTCCAGTGTCCGCGTGGTGTTGCGGCCGTGCCCACGCCCGTGCTCGCCCGTCTCCAAGTGTCTAACTTTCCGGCTGGTGTTGCGGCTGGTGCCCACGCCCGTGCTCGCCCCGTGCTCCAGTGTCCGCGTGGTGTTGCGGCTGGTGCCCACGCCCGTGTTCGCCCCGTGCTCCAGTGTCTAACTCCTTCATGAACTCAGAGTGATCGGCACTCATCAGTGTTAATATGTTGGTCCACGGTCGTTTGACGGATCATTTTATTAAATGTTGGATGAAACTATGTCTCGATGTGTGTGTGTGTGATGTGTGTGTGTGTGTGTGTGTGTGTGTGTGTGTGTGTGTGTGTGTGTGTGTGTGTGTGTGTGTGTGTGTGGTGTGTGTGTGTGTGTGTGTGTGGTGTGTGTGTGTGTGTGTGGTGTGTGTGTGTGTGTGGTGTGTTGTGTGTGTGTGTGTGTGTGTGTGTGTGTGTGTGTGTGTGGTGTGTGTGTGTGTGTGTGTGTGTGTGTGGTATACTCACCTAATTCTTCTTGCATGGGTTTAGTTTATGCTCTTTGGTCCCGCCTCTCAACCGTCAGTCAACAGGTGTACAGATTCCTGAGCCTACTGGGCGTATTATATCTATATTTGAAACTGTGTATGCCTCCACCACATCACTTCCTTGTGCATTCTTACTCTGACACTGAAAATGTTATTTTTAATGTTTCTGTGGCTCATCACCGTACTCAGTTCCCACCTCTGTCCTTGGAGCGTGTACCACCAGTGCTAAAAAATTTGTCCTTATCAACCATGTCAATTCCCCTGATAATTTTGTGTACGGTGATCATGTCTCCAGAAGATGTAGGGATTCTCCAGGATGGTGTCATAGGAGTGTAGGGTGTTCTCGAGGGAGTGTGTCGTAAAGAAGCCAGGTATATGGTATACATTTTGTAGAGTTAGTAAGCTATACACTATCCAGCCACATCTTCTCTGTATTGGAGAGTCTGGATGTACGCATTAAGGTGTGGATCTAACCCATTCTCCTGTTTAGATAATACTTTTTGTAACTATATGCACCATAGTACAAACAAAACATGTTAAGAAGTATCTAAAATAAATTTCCGGTTTGTCCAACACAATAGTACCGATTTCTACTTTCTAATTTCGTTGTAGGCGGTATATAGTGTATGATCTTCATCGTTACTAGAGTACTGCCACAACAGGAGGCTGGACCTGTATAACACGGTGACACCAACCCTTCACACGTGCAAATGTCTTGGTGAATTTAACTTCATTTACTTTAAGTTATAATAATAATAATAATAATAATAATAATATAATAATAATAATAATAATAATAATAATAATAATAATAATAATAATAATAATAATAATAATAATAATATATTAATATTATTATTATTAATGGTAATGTCTTCTCAGAGACATAATACCATAGAATATAACCCCATTATTATGTATTTGTGAACATTATGTACATTGTTGTTTGTTGTTTTAGATTGAGCTTCTGGGAACACAAGTGCCAAGACGGGCTAGGGTCTGATGCAAAGATTTACACCGAGTATTTCGCACTCTCCTGAGTGCTTTGTCAAGGTCTGAGTGTGTGGTGAGGACGAGACTTACGTCTCAACGTCTAATGCAGAGGATGAGACGCGAATATTCAAGCAGATGAAAGGCATTAGACGTTGATATGTAAGTCTCGTCCTGACCTAAGTATCTACGATGAAAGGTCTCTTACGTTCTAAGATATAAGTCTCTTACGTCCTAAGACGTAAGTCCCTTACGTCCTAAGACGTAAGTCCCTTACGTCCTAAGATGTAAGTCCCTTACGTCCTAAGACGTAAGTCCCTTACGTCCTAAGACGTAAGTCCCTTACGTCCTAAGATGTATGTCCCTTACGTCCTAAGATGTAAGTCTCCTAAGTCTCGTTCACAAATACATAAGTGTGGGTTTTTATCCTATTACAATTACTACACTTACACACCCAAGTCATCATCTTTACAGTCAAACTCATCAGAATCACGTGTCACAGAGTGCGTCACTCTACAGTCTCCACCTTGAGGCAACAGTCACCACCATCACTCACCACAATAACGGTACAGTCACCACCAACATGGTACAGTCACCACCATCACTCACCACAATAACGGTACAGTCACCACCAACATGGTACAGTCACCACCATCACTCACCACAATAACGGTACAGTCACCACCATCACTCACCACAATAACGGTACAGTCACCACCAACATGGTACAGTCACCACCATCACTCACCACAATAACGGTACAGTCACCACCATCACTCACCACAATAACGGTACAGTCACCACCATCACTCACCACAATAACGGTACAGTCACCACCAACATGGTACAGTCACCACCATCACTCACCACAATAACGGTACAGTCACCACCATCACTCACCACAATAACGGTACAGTCACCACCATCACTCACCAGAATAACGGTACAGTCACCACCATCACTCACCACAATAACGGTACAGTCACCACCATCACTCACCACAATAACGGTACAGTCACCACCAACACTCACCACAATAACGGTACAGTCACCACCATCACTCACCACAATAACGGTACAGTCACCACCAACACTCACCACAATAACGGTACAGTCACCACCATCACTTACCACAATAACGGTACAGTCACCACCAACACTCACCACAATAACGGTACAGTCACCACAATAACGGTACAGTCACCACCATCACTTACCACAATAACGGTACAGTCACCACCAACACTCACCACAATAACGGTACAGTCACCACCAACACTCACCACAATAACGGTACAGTCACCACCATCACTCACCACAATAACGGTACAGTCACCACCAACAGTCACCACAATAACGGTACAGTCACCACCATCACTCACCACAATAACGGTACAGTCACCACCAACACTCACCACAATAACGGTACAGTCACCACCAACACTCACCACAATAACGGTACAGTCACCACCAACACTCACCACAATAACGGTACAGTCACCACCATCACTTACCACAATAACGGTACAGTCACCACCAACACTCACCACAATAACGGTACAGTCACCACCAACACTCACCACAATAACGGTACAGTCACCACCAACACTCACCACAATAACGGTACAGTCACCACCAACACTCACCACAATAACGGTACAGTCACCACCAACACTCACCAGTAGCGGAGACAGGAGCCAGGGGAGCGAGAGAGAGGGACGGACCATCCTGGCCAGCACTCTCAACCACCCACTGAAGGTCCACCTCTGTTAACACATTATTCCTCAAACATGTATTATACACAAATAAGCATACTAATATGTATCTTATTCTCACTAGAAGGCAAAATATACATTACTATGATGACGCATGATAGACTCACTCTCTACGCATGGCTTCAGCTGGCTGACGCACTTGTAGTGGTAATGTGGAGTTGCGTTTGTTGGCTGGTTCATGACTGTGGCGCACACCAGGTAGTTCCCGCACAGCTGCAAATGTAGTTTTGTTTCATCATTGCACAGCATATTGCGTCATTTCAGTCACTAGGAAATGTGATAACACCTTAATTTTGAGCTTCTCAATGTTCTAAATATATATATATATATATATATATATATATATATATATATATATATATATATATATATATATATATATATATATATTCCAGTGCTTTTGCCATATATCTACTTTACTGCATGAAGTTGAGAGGTAAAATAGGATTACAACATCGAGTGTCCCTCATACTCTGCTGATTCTAGTATCAACCGGAAGCAAATAATTGTTTATACATCAGCAAACCATAATAGTATCCTGCGGGGCTAAGGTATAGGTGAAGTGTTCAGACGACGAGTCACAACAACGGGGCTGAAGACTTGACGACCAAACCCCACACCAGAAGATGAACGGAAGGTAACCATCAGAGGAAAGCGCCAAGCCATTACGACTATATAACACTGGGAAGGGGTCAGGATAAGGAGTTGGTATGGGACGAGGGAAAGGAATGGTGCCCAATCACTTGGACGGTCGGGGATTGAACGCCGACCTGCATGAAGCGAGACCGTCGCTCTACCGCCCACCCCAAGTGGCGTCATCATCTCATCTTCTGGCGCGTGATTTGATGGGGTGAAGTGTTGTGCTGACCTGCGGGTTGACGGGCGGAGCGGCGGACAGGTCGACCACCTTGGTGCTGCCTTCCCCGGGAGGATCTGTCAACACACCACAACCTGCTATATAGTCGTAATAGCTTGGCGCTTTCCCCTGATAACGCCCTCCCTCCTGTGCACCACGTCTCCTGGCCTCTATACCCATAACACCTACTGACATAATACACAACTAGTTCCTTCATTATACTAATATTCGCGTAATCATATGTAACTAGTACCTTGTCTATACTAACATGTCCTCGTAATCATAATAACTAGATTCTTATATATACAATATATTTCCCTTGTAATCATACATAACTAATTCCTGAGTAAATTGGTTAAGATATCCCGGCTAGGATACAGCCTGGATATACGGAAGGGTCTTCTATTGTATAACGTATTCTAGGATAACAGGGAGAGTGCCCAATGGATAAAGTAGGCCAATTTAGATTATACAGTTCAGTTTTTGGCACCACACTATAGAATGGATAAAAGTTCTCTTGAACGTGTGCAGTCTTTCTTGTAGACATATGTTGTTGAATATGACCAAAAGAGTAAGATTAATAATTCTAGCACGAATCTTCTCAATATTTCTTGCATTTTTTCCACTGTCAAGGGTAATTGAAAAATTAACTCTCCAAAATTCATTCTTTACATTTTTGTTTCTGGTCTGACGCCTAGGGGTTCTCCCCTAGGTGTCCTGTTTGTGAACTTCTACATGGGTACCATCGAGCAAAAGGTCTTAGTCGACTTGAACTTGAAACCGGCCATATGCTGCAGGTATGTTGACGACATTTTTACACAGGTACCTGATGTCAGACATCTGCAGGAGCTGAAGGAGGCGTTTGAGCAGAATTCTGTGTTGCGTTTCACTTAAGAGATGGAGAAGGATGGGAAGCTGCCCTTTCTAGATGTAACAGTCATGGAAAGGAGCGGAGGTTTCCACACTGCAGTCTACACTAAGGAAACAAACATAGGAATGTGCCTAAATGCCAGCAGTGACTGCCCAGACAGGTACAAGAGGAGTGTTGTTAACGCTTATGTCGACCGTGCTCTCAGCCACAGCTCAGAATGGAAGCAAGTCGACGAAGAACTCTGTAGGGTAAGGCAGGTCCTAGTCAACAACGGCTTCTCCAATGGTTTCATTGAAGACATCATAAGGAGGAAAGTGAAACGCCATGCAACCTCTGAAGAGACAACTAATACAACACCTATACCCCCTATTAGACTATTTTACAGGAACTTCTTTTCCACCGCTCATAAAACGGAGGAAAGGGTCCTGAAAGATGTTGTAGAAATGTTATCCCTACAGACAAAAATCAGAAGATACAACTAACGATTTACTATAAAACCAAGAAAACGGCCAGCCTACTCAGGAGAAACTCTCCAGACACGGAGCAGAACGCTCTAAAAGAGACAAACGTCGTCTATGCCTTCAAATGCCCTCTTGGGGACTGTAAGCCTCAAAAAACTCAGTATATAGGCAAGACAACAACATCTCTTTCCAGGCGTTTAACGATGCATAAGCAACAGGGCTCCATTAAGGAACATATATTCTCTTCCCACAACCAAACCATCACCAGAGAAATCTTAGCAAACAACACAGAAATCATTGATAGATACAGCGACAGCAGGCGGCTTGACATCTGCGAGGCACTACACATCAAGAAGTCAACACCAGCAATCAACAGCCAATTAACGCACAACTATATTCTACCCACTTCAAGACTCCGCTCCAATATAGAAACATCAAGAAATATGGGCCAATAGGCCTTCTGCAGTTCTATCTTTACCCAACTTCTATCTATATCCATTGTTTTGTACCCCACTATTCTGTAACCCGTATTGTATATCATCACCTCACCCAAATGCAGGTATAAGAGCCAATGTTGTTTCAGCCATAAGTTCAGTCATAAGTTGTGTGTGGATAAACTAAAGTCTTTGAAAATGTAATAAGTTTTACGAAACGCGCTCAAGTGTCGCGTCAGACAAGAAATAAAAATGAATTTTGGAGAATTGATTTTTCATTTACCGTCACCAGTAAAAAGAAACATAAGGAAAATCGAGAAAATTCGTGTTAGAATTATTAATCTCACTTTTTCGGTCATATTTAATAATATATGTCTACAGGAAAGACTGCTACCAAAATATATAATATANTACGCGCAGCATTTTGGGCAGGTCCTTAATCTAACAGATAATTTTAAGTAGGTAAATTCTAGCAGAATTAATAAAATGATAACAGTTACATTGAAGCAATTACAGGAACAGTTATATGCTAAATCTGCTGTAAATAGAAAGTAATTATAGCAAAACACAACAATAAATGCAAGTACACAAAAAATAGAAACAATTAGAAGTAGAATAAAGATCACCGTAGATAGCCAGGGAGGATGCAGAAGTTAGGTAAGAGAGAAAACAAAAAATCAGTAGGCTGACAAGATTAATATATAGCAAAAATAATAAGACAAATAATAATCGTAAAGTAAAATAATCTTAAAGATAAATAATTTTATATAGCTTAGTTATGAACATATAATTAGTACGAACTTAAGAAAACAAAATTAATTCAATAATTAATTTCAATAAATGACATATAAATCAAATTACAATTAAATTTAAACATTAAAAAAACAGGGGTAAGATTATATTTATGAGCAGAATTTTACAATGATACTGAGGTAGAAGCTTACATAAGTGCATGGAGACTTAACTGATTACTTAGGAACTTTTATGGATGAGAGAACATTAGTTAAATGGTAAGGCAGAGACAGCGCCCCGGACAAGGTTAGATTAAGTTAGGTTAGGCTCAGACAATCATGAGTTATTTTCAGTATTGGCAATGGTCTGATTCTGGTTTTCAGATACACCACAATCATTAAAGAAGGCCAGTAGTTGTTGGTCACACTTTATTTCATATCTTTTTCCTGCACTTTCCTTCTTTATTATAATCGTTCCATTCCTAGTGTAGCACTGCATGAAAGCACCAGGGTTTTGTTTGCGAATTTTACGCAGCCTGAAGAGGAGGCTTCCACGCTGCTTTGTAAGGCACTCATTTATATAGAGGTTGGTTTTTTGCTTAGCAGCTGATTGTATGAGGTCAAACTTAACAGCGGGATTTGCAAGTTTGATTAGCATTCTCCTAGTGCTACGGGAACTGTTTTTATCTATCCTGACAGCTGATTTGATATCAACGTTGACTTTGATCTTTGAATTAATTAGGGCGTGAGCTACGTTACAACAATTCTCCCCTTGCTGTTCATCAGGTAGATGAGCAGAGCTAATTATCAGGGAGTCATAAAGTTGTTGTTGCTCTAGGTCGTCTTCGGAAGCTGTCTGGTGAATCTAAAGGAGATTTATTTGTTTTTCCAGCTTTTGAAGGAAGTCACTTTGAGCTGGTTGGGTTTCCTCGGCCTGGATCTTGTGTATTTGATCCATTGCGTCATCTGCAACAGCGTGTAAGTTGAGAATTTCTTGGTTGTTATTCGTTGACGACTCAAGGAGGCGGTCTATAGTTTGTTGTTGTTGGGAGACCGTGACTTGGAGGGGGCCGAAATTGCTTCAGATTGCAAGAGCACTAGGATGTGTAGTTTCTGCAGCCATAGGTTGCTCCTCAATGGTTTGAAGTTTGAACAAGGAGCCATAGATTGAATGAATTCTAAAGCTTGAGTTTTGAGTTGAGTTGAAAGCGGGGGCTGGCAGAGAGGGAGGGAAGCAGATGCTGTGTTTACCAACATCGGCGAGGATTGCAACGTTGCCAGTGTTTCATTTAGGTCTCTTGGTGTTATGGATAAAGGGCGAGAGGCAAGCCTACCTTGCTTGTTGTTATGTTTTGGCTTGTTTCGGCGATAGATTCTTGGTAATGTTTCCAGAGGTAGATACTTGGAGAATGGTAGTGGGGTTAAGCGTATAGTGAACGTTTGTTGATAGGCAGGCACAATGAAAATTGGTTAATTGTGGTTGATTATTGTTGAGGTTCGCTGTGAGTTATGGCATATTAAGTCTCCATGCTCTTAACTCTTGCTGGACAGCAGTTAGGCCATGCAGTGTTGGGTGGAGACGAAATTAACACGAATTTTCTGCTGCAGTGCCAGTGCCACCCGCCAGCGTTTCCCGCCAAGGTGAATGATAATTCACCTTGGTAATTACACACAATAATGTGGAAGTGGAACGAACCAGGAAGTGAGATAGAGGCGAATGACCCTATCCATGCAGTTACAAATAGGTATGATGGCAATTTAAGAAGTGGAATGAGGAGCTAAAGCCCAACACTCACAAACATAGTTCGGTAAGTACACACACACGCACAAAACATCCTCCCTCCCTCCCTCATTAGAGTCAACATCTCCATACTCACCTCCACCACCGGAGCACAGGAGGTCGATGGGAAACATAACAATGTTGTTGGATCTGTTGACGTCGTTGGTCCTGTTGTAAGGGTCGAGGAGGAGGATGAGGATGCCAGACTGACAGGGCAGCTTGGACGGCCCCGTCAACAGGCTCAGGTTCGCCGCCAACCTTTCATTGTATGCCAGTGCTGTAGTCAACACAATCACCATGGTGTCATCAAAACAATTATGATATAATTTCTGTTATAAACGTGTGAAAGAGAACTTTATATATTTTCTTGTAACCTATCTAGGACAATGAGCAGAAAACTCACCAATATTATGGGGCTTTAAGTTTTAGTAACACATTGCATATATATATATATATATATATATATATATATATATATATATATATATATATATATATATATATACATATATATATGTATATGTATATATATATGTATATATATATATATATATATATATATATATATATATATATATATATATATATATATGTCGTACCTAGTAGCCAGAACGCATTTCTCAGCCTACTATGCAAGGCTCGATTTGCCTAATAAGCCAAGTTTTCCTGAATTAATATAGTTTCTCTAATTTTTTCCTATGAAATGATAAAGCTACCCATTTCATAATATATGAGGTAAATTTTTTTTATTGGAGTTAAAATTAACGTAGATATATGACTGAACCTAACCAACCCTACCTAACCTAACCTAACCTATCTTTATAGGTTAGGTTAGGTTAGGTAGCCGAAAAAGTTAGGTTAGATTAGGTTATGTAGTCGAAAAACAATTAATTCATGAAAACTTGCTTATTAGGCAAATCGGGCCTTGCATAGTAGGCTGAGAAGTGCGTTCTGGCTACTAAGTACGATATATATATATATATATATATATATATATATATATATATATATATATATATATATATATATATATATATAAATATATATATATATATATATATATTATATATATATATATTATATATATATAATATATATATATATATATATATATATACATAATTAGTCGATTCCGTTAAAAATACGACCTATTAGATGAGTGGAGAGAGGTACTGACCTCTGGCGTGTTGTTGTGTGTCAATCATCAGCAGCTCCCAGCCGGGCAGGCGGATCATATCCTCGTCTCCAAACTGCACCTGGAGCACGTTGATCTGTGTGAACTCCTCCACTGAAGTTTGCAGGGATCTTAGGATGAAATAACAAGATAATATACTTATCCACATACGTACATGTGATAACTATACCACCCACACTGCTCATACATGTGATAACTGTCCCACCCACACTGCTCATACATATGATAACATACATGTGATAACTATACCACCCACACTGCACATACATATGATAACATACATGTGATAACTATCCCACCCACACTGTTCATACATGTGATAACTATCCCACCCACACTGCTCATACATGTGATAACTATCCCACCCACACTGCTCATACATGTGATAACTATACCACCCACACTGCTCATACATGTGATAACTATACCACCCACACTGCTCATACATGTGATAACTATACCACCCACACTGCTCATACATGTGATAACTATACCACCCACACTGTTCATATATGTGATAGCCATCCCATCCACATTGCCCACAGAGGGCAAATAATGTATAAAACGTCTCACTAACCCTTACACTGCTACAATATCTATTTGCGTTTTTTTTCTTTGATTAGTACACCATTTATATTCATGCGCCTTGACGTAGTTCTTACGGACAGGCGTGTAGTTTGAGGGTTAATATACACATATACACAGGTATAAATACACATACATCAATACCATGGTATATGTATACAAAAACACCTTATAATAAAGTGCCTCAGCAAAGAGATCATTATCTGAAAGGGTTAAACAATTTTAATAGTGTGTACAAGAAAAATATTAATAGGCAAAATGTGTCTTTGACCTTGATAACACAGCTATGGGAACCAAGGATAGGATTCATCAAGCACCTAAGTGTTCATTTAACATGATTCTTTAGCTATGGCAGCATAATTTGCATTTATTAAAAAGTTTACGACCTCTGAAGCACTACCAGGCTGTCTATAACAATATAACCATGGGTTGTGAAGTTTTCAAGCTCTGTAAACTGTGTCATAAATAGAAACTAAGCTTCACTGCGATCGAGGAAGATGTACAGGTTTCGTAAGTGGATCAATAAATGCCTTATGAATCCTGGTCCAAGAGGCTTCCTCACATGGAATGTCTACACAGGAGCTCAAGTCAGTTCATACACAAAATATTTGGACAAATATTTTGTTAATTATCCAGTTATTGAGAAATGGAGACTTATCATGCTTTTGTTTGGTGATGGGTTTAATATTACCCTCAGGACGGATATTAGCCTCCACAACAGCTCTCTGACCGACAGCAACTATACTCTCTGACCAGTACGTTTAAACAGAAATACAAAGGCCAATAATGCTGTATTGTCGCTTCTTCCCCCTCGCTGTATCTGATCACATGAGTTCAGTTATACACGGTCTATTTTAGTATACACGTCACACACAAGGCCATTATTCTGTTGTAAAATTGAAAGTTATAAAACTATTGTGAAAACACTGAGGTGATGTTGACCAGACCACACACTAGAAGGCGAAGGGATGACAACGTTTCGGTCCGTCCTGGAAAATTAGTTGAGAATGGTCCAGGACGGACCGAAACGTCGTCGTCCCTTCACCTTCTAGTGTGTGGTCTGGTCAACATACTTTAGCGACGTTATTGTGACTCATCGCCTGTACTGAGGTGATCATTGTTACTTAACTTATATGAGCAGAGAAGAACAGCCTCTACGACTGAACTCACTAATAGCCCATGCGTTGTGAGTCACTAATAGCCCCTAGGCTATGAGTCACTAATAGCACCTAGGCTATGAGTCACTAATAGCACCTAGGCTATGAGTCACTAATAGCCCCTAGGCTATGAGTCACTAATAGCCCCTAGGCTGTGAGTCACTAATAGCCCCTAGGCTATGAGTCACTAATAGCACCTAGGCTATGAGTCACTAATAGCCCTAGGCTATGAGTCACTAATAGCCCTAGGCTATGAGTCACTAATAGCCCCTAGGCTATGAGTCACTAATAGCCCCTAAGCTATGAGTCACTAATAGCCCCTAGGCTATGAGTCACTAATAGCCCCTAGGCTATGAGTCACTAATAGCCCCTAGGCTATGAGTCACTAATAGCCCCTAGGCTGTGAGTCACTAATAGCCCCTAGGCTATGAGTCACTAATAGCCCTAGGCTGTGAGTCACTAATAGCCCCTACAGCATGGGGTCACAAATCGTCCCAACGACTGGACTCACTTGCTTGTGTTGAAGAAGTCGAAACTGCTGCCATCAACAGGTTCCGTCAAGGAGATGAAGGCCATCACTTCTGGAGCATTGATGGCGGACGTGTCGTCCATATGCTCTGGACCCGTGTTCACAATGCTCAGTTTGATGCCTCCACAGGGGGAAAAAAGATAATTAATCAATAGATAAAAGTAACTATTAATTTGGCAAAACCAGTTGATCTTCCTGCCATCTTTCCGACGTGGTGTTGCGGCTGGTGCCCACGCCCGTGCTCGCCCCGTGCTCCAGTGTCCGCGTGTGTTGCGGCTGGTGCCCACGCCCGTGCTCGCCCCGTGCTCCAGTGTCCGCGTGGTGTTGCGGCTGGTGCCACGCCCGTGCTCGCCCCGTGCTCCAGTGTCCGCGTGGTGTTGCGGCTGGTGCCCACGCCCGTGCTCGCCCCGTGCTCCAGTGTCCGCGTGGTGTTGCGGCTGGTGCCCACGCCCATGCTCGCCCCGTGCTCCAGCCGGCGTGGTGTTGCGGCTGGTGCCCACGCCTGTGCTCGCCCCGTGCTCCAGTGTCCGCGTGGTGTTGCGGCTGGTGCCCACGCCCGTGCTCGCCCCGTGCTCCAGTGTCCGCGTGGTGTTGCGGCTGGTGCCCACGCCCGTGCTCGCCCCGTGCTCCAGTGTCTAACTCCTTCATGAACTCGGAGTGATCGGCACTCATCAGTGTTAATATGTTGGTCCATGGTCAGTTTGACGGATCAGTTTATTAAATGTTGGATGAAACTGTGTCTCGAGTGTGTGTGTGTATGTGTGTGTGTGGGTGTGTGTGGTGTGTGTGTGTGTGTGTGTGTGTGTGGTGTGTGTGTGTGTGTGTGTGTGTGTGTGTGTGTGTGTACTTACCTATTTGTACTTACCTATTTGTGCTTGCAGGATCGAGCATTGGCTCTTGGATCCCGCCTTTCCAGCTATCGGTTGTTTACAGCAATGACTCCGTCCCATTTCCCTATCATACCTAGTCTTAAAAGTATGAATAGTATTTGCTTCCACAACCTGTTCCCCAAGTGCATTCCATTTTTCCACTACTCTCACGCTAAAAGAAAACTTCCTAACATCTCTGTGACTCATCTGAGTTTCCAGTTTCCACCATGTCCCCTCG
>WNGS01162824.1:1069-11329 GCA_020271785.1 Procambarus virginalis
CCATCCCATGAAGGTAGTGAGAATGAACCCATCCCACGCGTGACGCGATGAGAGTGAACCCATCCCACGGTGTTGATGAGAGGGAACCATACCCCACAGTGTGGGAGAGAGGAACCAATTTCCCACGGTGGGCTTAGAGTGAGCCCATCCCTACGATGGGAGGAGGGACCAGGCCTCCCACGGTGTGTGAGAGGAGTGGGAAAAACCATCCCACCGGTGTAGTGATGAGAGTGAAACCCATCCCACACGGTGGTAGATAGAGTGAACCCCATCCCAGGGCTGGTAGTGAGGAAGGAACCGAGTCCCACGTGGTGGTGAGAGGTGTAAAACTCATGTCACCGTGGGGGTGAGACGTGAACCCTAAACCACCGGTTGGTAGTAGAGAGCGTGAAACCATCCATCGGTCGGTGGGAGAAGTGAAACCCGTCCCACGTTGTGGAGATGAGTGGGAGTGAACCAATCCACACGGTGGTGTGAGAGGTGAAACACGTCACAATATAGTGATGGAGTGAACCCATCCACGGTTTTGGGGGTTTTTGGGTTTTTGTTTGGGGGAGAGAGCGTGAACCCATCCCACGGGTTGGTGAGAGAGTGAACCCCATCCCACGATGGTGATTGAGAGTGAAACCATACCACGTTGGTGAGAGAGGGAACCCATCCCACGGTGGGATGAGTGAACCCATTCACACGGTGGTGTGTGAGAGAGTGAACCATCCCAGGGGGTGAGAGAGGAACCCATCCCACGGGAAGGATTTGTTACAAAGACGTGAACCCATCGCACGGGGCGGGTTGGTGGTGAGTAGTGAACCCATACCAAGGCATGTGAGATAGGAACCCATCGCCAGCGTCGCGTGTGATGAGAGTGAACCGATTCCCACGTTGGTGGTTGGAGAGGGTGAAATGTCATCCCACGGTGGGGGAGAGAGAGAGAAAGCCCATACAACGGTTGGTAAGTGATGAGATTGATAAACCATCCCTCGGCTGGTGAGAGAGTGACCCGTCCGCACCCCCCCCCCCCCCCCCGGTGGTGGAGATGAGTAGTTGAAAACCCAATGTTCCACGGTGGTAGTGAGAGTGAACCAGTCCATCGATAGTGATGAGAGTGAAACCCATCCACGGTGTGGGGTGGAGAGATGACCCATCCGCGGTGTTGGTGAGATGTTAACACATACCACTGGTGGTGGTGAGAAGAGTGAATCCATCCACGGGTGATGATGAGTGAAACCCATCCAAGGTGTGAATGAGATGTGAACCATCCCACACGTGGTGACTTAGAGGGAAACCCATCCAGTTGGGTGATGAGTGAACCACTCACCCCATGGAGGTGGTGAGAGAGTGAACCCCATCCCACGATGGTGATGAGGAGTGAACCCATCCCAATGTTTGTTGTTGGTGGTGAGGACAGTGACCCATCCCCGGGGGTGATGAGAGTGAACCCATCCCTCGGTGGTGATGAGAGAGTGAACTTCCATGAGGTAGTGTAAGAATGACCATTCCCAAGGATAGGTGATGAGAGTGAACACCATCCCACCTCCCCGGTGTGATGAGAGTGAAATCAAATCCCACACAGTGGTGGTGAGAGTGGAACCCCCATTCCCATGGTAGGTGTAGAGTGAGCCATCCCCCGATGGGAGAGCTCGTGAACCATCCCACGCGGTGGTGGTGAGTGAGTGAACCCATCCCACGGTATTAGTGATGAGAGGAACCCCATCCAACAGGTGGTCAGTGATGAGGTGAACCCATCACGGTGGGTAGTGAGAGATGAGAGTGCTACCACGATCCCCACGTTGAGTTGAGTGAGAGATTGAATCATGGTCACGGTGGAGGGTGTTGAGTATTGAACCCAAACCACGGGTCGGTAGTTATGAGAGTGATACCCATCCCTGACGGTGGTGAACTCATAGCGATGGTAAGGGGGATAAATCTCCCTGGTAAGTGAACCCGTTTTGTACTCCTCATTACACGTGTTATTGCGTCGTAGGATGGAGGAGTCGAAATCAGGAATAACCCTACGTCCCTAACGTTGTAGTGACGAGTGAAACAGTCCAAACGATAGTGATGAGAGTGAACCACTACCCACGGTGGTGGTTGAGAGAAGTGAACATCCCACGGTCGGGATGGAGAAGTGAACCCATCAGGTGGTGATGAGGTGACCATCCACGTGGTGATCGAGAGGGAACCCATCCCACGTTGGTGCTGAGTGAACCCATCCCACGCTGGTGGTGAGAGAGTGAACCAATCCCACGGAGGTGGTCGCACCCCGAAGTGAACACACCATCGCCACCGCGTGGAAGTGGAAGTGATAAGAGTGAAACCATCACGCACCCCCACCAGGTGGGGGTGAGTAGTGAACCCATCCCAAGGTTGTGAGAGAGTGAACCCATCCCACGGTAATGGTGAGTAAACCCATCCCACGGTGGTAGTGAGAGAGTGAACCCATCCCACCGTGGTGGTGAGAGAGTGAACTCATCCCACGGTGTTGGCGTTGAGAGTGTAACCCATACACACACACACATGTTCCGGTAGGCTTGTAAATAGTAGTGAGAGTGCCTAGATGAGTGTAAACCCCATTCCCCTCGGTGGTGAGTAGAGTGAACACGTCCCTAAGGTGGTGCGAGATGAGAGTGAACCCTACCCACGGTGGTAGGAGAATGTGACCACTCCACGGTATTAGTGATGAGAGTGAACCCATCCCACGGTCGTGGTGATGACAGTGAACCCATCCCACAGTGGAGGTGAGAGTGAACACATCCCACGGTTGTGGTGAGAGAAGTGAATCCATCCCCGGTGGTGGTGAGTGAGTGAACCCATCCCACGGTAATGGTGAGTGAACCCGTCCCACGGTTGTGGAGATGAGAGTGAACCCATCCCACGGTGGTTGTGAGAGTGAACCCGTCCCACGATAGTGATGAGAGTGAATCCATCCCACAGTGGAAGTGATAGAGTGAACCCATCCCACCTGGTGTTGAGTGAGAGTGAACCATCCCAAGGTTGTCGAGAGCACGTAACCCATCCCACGAGGGTTGTGAGAGATGAACCCATCCCAGGGTGGGGTGGAGAGTGAGAGAGTTGAACCCTCATCCCACGGGTTGTGCGAGCGAGAGATTGAACCCATCCCACGGTGGTTGTGAGAGTGAACCCATCCCACGTTGGTGATGAGGGGGAACCACCATACCACCGTGGTTGGTGAGAGAGTGAAACCCATCCCACTTTGTGGTGGTGTAAGATGTGAACCAATCCCAGGTTTTGTGGTGATGATAGTGAACCCATCCCACGGTGTTGGTGAGAGTTGACCCATTCAACGGTATTGGTGGTGAGAATGAACTTATCCCACGGTGGAAGTGAGAGTGAACCCATCCCACGGTGTGATGAGAGTATACCCAATTCGCACAGGTTTTGCATGAGAACCTGTGAAACCCATACCCACTGTGGTGGTAGTGATGAGTGTGAACCCATCCCACGGTGGTTGTGAGAGTGAACCCATCCCATGATGGTGGTTAGAGAGTGAACCCATCCCACCGTGGTGGTGAGAGTTAACCCATCCCACGGTTGTGATGAGAGTGAACCAATCACGGTGGGGTGTTGATGACAGTGAAACCCATACACCGGTGGTGGTGGAGAGTTAACCCATCCCCTGATGGTGGTGAGAGTGAACCAATCCCACGGTGGTGGGGAGAGTGAACCCATACCACGGTGGTAGTGATAAGAGTGAACCCATCCCACGGTTGTGGTGAGAGAGTGAACCCATCCCACCGTGGTGGTGAGAGTGAGCGACCCAACACAGTGAATGTTAGAGTGTTAGGTTGAGATAGAACCATCCCACGAGTAGGTGATGAGAGTGAACCAATTAAACGGTGTTGATGAGAGTGTAGAGGGCGACCCATTAAAACGGTGTTGATGAGATCGGTGAACCACATCCCACACAGTGGTGGTGAGAGTGAACCCATTCCACGGTGGTGGTGAGAGTGAAGCCATCCCACGGTGGTGAGAGAGTGAACCTATCCCACGGTGGTGAGAGAGGGAACCCATGCACGGGTGGTAGTGATGAGAGTGAACCCCTCCCACGGTGTTTAGGTGATGAGAGTGAACCCATCCCACGGTAGTGGTGAGAATGAACCCATCCCACGGTTGTGATAAGAGTGAAGCCATCCCACGGTGGTAGTGAGAGAGTGAACCCATCCCACGTGGTGGATGAGAGTGAACCTACCTGAAGGGTGGTCGAGAATAAACCCATTCCCACCGGTGGTGGATGAGAAGTGAACCCCATTCCCACGGTGTTGGATGAGAGTGAACACATCCCACAGTGGTGTTGAGAGTGAACACTTACCTCCGTGCGTGATTAGAGTGAACCCATCCCACGGTGTTGGTGAGAGTGAACCCATCCCGCGGTGTTGGTGAGAGTTAACCCATCCCACGGTGGTAGTGATGGAGGGTGAATCCATCAGCACGGTGGTATGATGAGGTTAACGATCCCCACGTGGTGGTGGGAGAGTGAACTCATCCCACGGTGGGTGTGAGAGTGAACACATACCACGGTGGTGTGAGAGCTGACACCCTCCCTCGGTGGTGAGAGTGAACCCGTCCCACGTTGGTGGAGATGAGAGTGAAACCATCCCCACGGTGGTAGTGAGAGTGAACCAGTCCACACGATGTGAGAGAGTGAACCATCCCCGGTGGGGGTGAGAGAGTACCCATCCACGTTGTTTCGTTGAGGAGAGTAACCCATACCACACGGTGGTGGTAGCAGAGTGAACCCGTCCCACGTTGGTGGAGATGAGAGTGAACCCACCCCAAGGTGGTGATGAGAGTGAACCCATCCAACGTTGGTCGCAATTCGAAGGGGAACCCCCTCCACGGATGGTGATGAGTGAGCACCCGTTCCACGGTGGTGGTGAGGAGAGTGAACCCATCCCACTGTGGTGATAAGAGTGAACCCATCCCACGGTTGGTGATGAGAGTGGACCTATCCCACGGTGGTGGTGAGAGACGTGAACCCATCCCACGGTGTTGGTGAGAGTTGACCCATCCACAGCGGTGGTGGTGAGTGAGTGGAACCCATCCCACCGGTGGTGATGAGAGTGAACCCATCCCACGGTCGTGGTGATGACAGTGAACCCATCCCACGGTAGTGGTGAGAGTGAACCCATTCCCAGGATGGTGGTGGTGAGAGAGTGAACCCATCCCACATGGTGGGGTGAGAGTGAACCCATCCCACAGTGGTGGTGGAGAGTGTAACCCGATACCACCGGTTGTGGTGAGAGAGGGAACCAATCCCACGGTGGTGATGAGAGTGAACCCATCCCACGGTCGTGGTGATGACAGTGAACCCATCCCACGGTGGTGATGAGGAGTGAACCCATCCCATGATAGGTGGTGAGAGTGAACCCATCCACAGTGGTGATGAGAGTGAACCTATCACACGGTGGAGATGAGAGTGAACCATACCACAGTGGTGGGGGGTGGGAGTGGGGGGGAACCCATCCACGGTGGTGATTAGGAGTGAACCATCCCACGGTGTGTACAGAGTGCACGTTTACTCTCATCACCACCGGGGGATGGCTTCACTGTCATCACCACTACCATGGGATGGGTTCACTCTCATCACCACGGTGGGATGGGTTCACTCTCTCAACACCACCGTGGGATGGGTTCACTCATCACCACCGTGGGATGGGTTCCCTCTAATCACCAACGTGGGATGGGTTCACTCTCTCACCACCACCGTGGTATGGGTTAACTCTCACCAACACCGTGGGATGGGGTCACTCTCTCACCCCAAACGTGGGATAGATTCACTCTCATCACTATCGTGGGACGGCTTCACTCTCACTGCCACCGTGGGATGGGTTCACTCTCATCTCCACCACCGTGGGACGGGTTCACTCTCTCACCACCGAGGGATGGGTTCACTCTCATCACTACCACCGTGGTTTGGGTTCACTCTCACCCCCACCGTGACATGAGCTCACTCTCTCACCACCAACGTGGGATCGGTTCACTCTCATCACTACCACCGTGGGATGGGTTCACTCTCATCACTACCACCGTGGGATGGGTTCACTCTCATCACTACCACCGTGGGATGGGTTCACTCTCTCACCACCGTGGGATGGGTTCACTCTCTCACCATCGTGGGATGGGCTCAATCTAATCACCACCGTGGGATGGGTTCACTCTCACCACCACTGTGGGATGTGTTCACTCTCATCAACACCGTGGGATGGGTTCACTCTCATCATCACCGTGGGATGGGTTCATTCTCACTACCTTCATGGGATGGGTTTACTCTCATCACCACCGGGGGATGGGTTCACTGTCATCACCACCACCTTGGGATGGGTTCACTCTCATCACCACGGTGGGATGGGTTCACTCTCTCACCACCACCGTGGGATGGGTTCACTCATCACCACCTTGGGATGGGTTCCCTCTAATCACCAACGTGGGATGGGTTCACTCTCTCACCACCACCGTGGTATGGGTTAACTCTCACCAACACCGTGGGATGGGGTCACTCTCTCACCCCCAACGTGGGATGGGTTCACTTTCATCACTATCGTGGTACGGCTTCACTCTCACTGCCACCGTGGGATGGTTTCACTCTCATCTCCACCACCGTGGGACGGGTTCACTCTCTCAACACCGAGGGATGGGTTCACTCTCATCACTACCACCGTGGTATGGATTCACTCTCACCCCCACCGTGGGATGAGTTCACTCTCTCACCACCAACGTGGGATCGGTTCACTCTCATCACTACCACCGTGGGATGGGTTCACTCTCATCACTACCACCGTGGGATGGGTTCACTCTCTCACCACCGTGGGATGGGTTCACTCTCTCACCACCGTGGGATGGGTTCACTCTCTCACCACCGTGGGATAGGTTCACTCTAATCACCACCGTGGGAAGGGTTCCCTCTCATCACCACCATGGGATGGGTTCATTCTCACCACCTTCATGGGATTGGTTCACTCTCATCACCACCCTGGGATGGGTTCACTGTCATCACCACCACCGTGGGATGGGTTCACTCTCATCACTACCGTGGGATGGGTTCACTCTCTCACCACAACCGTGGGATAGGTTCACTCTCATCACTACACTCGTGGGATAGGTTCGCTCTCATCACTACCACCGTGGGATGGGTTCACTCTCTCACCACCAAAGTGGGATGGGTTCACTCTCATCAAAACCGTGGGATGGGTTCACTCTCATCACCACGGGGGATGGGTTCACTCTCTCACCACCGTGGGATAGGTTCACTCTCACCACCACCGTGGGATGGGTTCACGCTCACCACCACCGTGGGATGTGTTCACTCTCTCCACCACCGTGGGATGGGTTCACTCTCACCACCACCGTGGGATGGGTTCACTCTCTCACCACCATCATGGGATGGGTTCACTCTCACCACCACCGTGGGATGGGTTCACTGTCATCACCACCACCGTGGGATGGGTTCACTCTCATCACCACCGTGGGATGGGTTAACTGTCACCAACACCGTGGGATGGGTTCACTCTCATCACCACCGTGGGATGGGTTCACTCTCACTAACACCGTGGGATGGGTTCACTCTCTCACCACCAAAGTGGGATGGGTTCACTCTCATCAAAACCGTGGGATGGGTTCACTCTCATCACCACGGTGGGATGGGTTCACTCTCTCACCACCACCGTGGGATGGGTTCACTCATCACCACCATGGGATGGGTTCCCTCTAATCACCAACGTGGGATGGGTTCACTCTCATCACCACCTTGGGATGAGTTCACTCTTATCACCACCGTGGGACGGGTTCACTCTCTCACCACCGAGGGATGGGTTCACTCTCATCACTACCACCGTGGTATGGGTTCACTCTCACCCCCACCGTGGGATGAGTTCACTCTCTCACCACCAACGTGGGATCGGTTCACTCTCATCACTACCACCGTGGGATGGGTTCACACTCTCACAACCTTGGGATGGGTTCACTCTCACCACCACCGTGCGATGGGTTCACTCTTATCACTTCCACCGTGGTATGGGTTCACTCTCTCACCACCCTGGGATGGGTTCACTCTCTCACCACCACCGTGGGATGGGTTCACTCATCACCACCGTGGGATGGGTTCCCTCTCATCTCCAACGTGGGATGGGTTCACTCTCATCACCACCTTGGGATGGGTTCACTCTCATGACCACCGTGGGATGGGTTCACTCTCTCACCACCACCGTGGTATGGGTTCACTCTCATCACTATCGTGGGACGTGTTCACTCTCACTACCACCGTGGGATGGGTTCACTCTCATCTCCACCACCGTGGGACGGGTTCACTCTCTCACCACCGAGGGATGGGTTCACTCTCATCACTACCACCGTGGTTTGGGTTCACTCTCACCCCCACCGTGACATAAGTTCACTCTCTCACCACCAACGTGGGATCGGTTCACTCTCATCACTACCACCGTGGGGTGGGTTCACTCTCATCACTACCACCGTGGGATGGGTTCACTCTCATCACTACCACCGTGGGATGGGTTCACTCTCTCACCACCGTGGGATGGGTTCACTCTCTCACCATCGTGGGATGGGCTCACTCTAATCACCACCGTGGGATGGGTTCACTCTCACCACCACTGTGGGATGTGTTCACTCTCATCAACACCGTGGGATGGGTTCACTCTCATCATCACCGTGGGATGGGTTCATTCTCACTACCTTCATGGGATGGGTTACTCTCATCACCACCGGGGGATGGGTTCACTGTCATCACCACCACCTTGGGATGGGTTCACTCTCATCACCACGGTGGGATGGGTTCACTCTCTCACCACCACCGTGGGATGGGTTCACTCATCACCACCGTGGGATGGGTTCCCTCTAATCACCAACGTGGGATGGGTTCACTCTCTCACCACCACCATGGTATGGGTTAACTCTCACCAACACCGTGGGATGGGGTCACTCTCTCACCCCCAACGTGGGATGGGTTCACTCTCATCACTATCGTGGTACGGCTTCACTCTCACTGCCACCGTGGGATGGGTTCACTCTCATCTCCACCACCGTGGGACGGGTTCACTCTCTCACCACCGAGGGATGGGTTCACTCTCATCACTACCACCGTGGTATGGGCTCACTCTCACCCCCACCTTGGGATGAGTTCACTCTCTCACCACCAACGTGGGATCGGTTCACTCTCATCACTACCACCGTGGGATGGGTTCACTCTCATCACTACCACCGTGGGATGGGTTCACTCTCATCACCACCACCGTTGGATGGGTTCACTCTCATCACTACCGTGGGATGGGTTCACTCTCTCACCACAACCGTGGGATGGGTTCACTCTCATCACTACACCCGTGGGATAGTTTCACTCTCATCACTACCACCGTGGGATGGGTTCACTCTCTCACCACCGTGGGATAGGTTCACTCTCTCACCACCGTGGGATGGGCTCACTCTAATCACCACTGTGGGATGGTTCACTCTCATCACCACGGTGGGATGGGTTCACTCTCTCACCACAACCGTGGGATGTGTTCACTCTCACCACCACCGTGGATGGGTTCACTCTCACCACCACCGTGGGATGGGTTCACGCTCACCACCACCGTGGGATGGGTTCACGCTCACCACCATCATGGGATGGGTTCACTCTCACCACCACCGTGGGATGGTTCACTGTCATCACCACCACCGTGGGATGGGTTCACTCTCATCCCCACCACCGTGGGATGGGTTAACTGTCACCAACACCGTGGGATGGGTTCACTCTCATCACCACCTTGGGATGGGTTCACTCTCACTAACACCGTGGGATGGGTTCACTCTCTCACCACCACAGTGGGATGGGTTCACTCTCATCACCATCGTGGGATGGGTTCACTCTCTCACCACCACCGTTTGATGGGTCAACTCTCACCAACACCGTGGGATGGGTTCACTCTCTCACCACCTCCGTGGGATTGGTTCACTTTTATCACCACCGTGGGATGGGTTCACTCTCTCACCACCACCGTGGGATGGGTTCACTCTCTCACCACCACCGTGGGATGGGTTCACTCATCACCACCGTGGGATTGGTTCACTCCTCACCACCGTGGGATGGGTTCCCTCTCATAACCAACGTGGGATGGGTTCACTCTCATCACCACAGTGGGATGGGTTCACTCTTATCACCACAGTGGGATGGGTTCACTCTCATCACCACCAAGGGAAGGGTTCACTCTCATCACCATCAAGGGATGGGTTCACTCTCACCACACC
>WNGS01162825.1:0-11252 GCA_020271785.1 Procambarus virginalis
ACACTGGACTACACTATTGGACTAAAGCTGGTGAGCTTTATTGTCTAGAAGACGTTTTCTAACCAAAAAGAAGTCGATGGATCCAGGAACCATTTTTGGCTATCGTTGGGAGTTTAAAGAGCAATTCAACATTGACTTTGGTCTTTATTTTATCGCTTAGCACTTCAATTTGCGACTAAGCATATCTAGCATTAAGTATTATCAATGGTAGCATTACTACCTCTCACTCCCCTCTCTCTTTCCCCTCTCTACATCTCGCTTGCTCTCTTTTCTTTTCTCTACCTCCCTCTTTCCTCTCTCTCCATCTCTTTTTCTCGTCTTAATTAGCCGAATAATACACACACACACACACACACACACACACACACACACACACACACACATATATATATATATATATATATATATATATATATATATATATATATATATATATATATAATCGCTGTTTTATATATAATCGCTGTTTATATATAATCGCTGATTATATATAATCGCTGTTTCAGCCTTCCTGTCCTTCTTATCAGCATCCGACGACCTTGTGAAGGAAATTCTACCCGCCCACTTACATCAGCTGGCAGGTGTACATGATCCCAATTTTACACGCTGTGCCACAGAGTGGGCCTCTCGTGCAGGCCCATCACCTCAACCACCATCCCCAAAAGCCCACAAGCAATCCAGCTGGGATGGCCCCATTGTAGACCAAGTTGCTGCAGAGTGCCTGGGTGCTGCAACAACACAACACGACATAGCTCGCCTCACAGCAGTAGCAGCCCCACATGCAGGGGATTTCCTGTTAGCAACCCCAATGTCGGCCACTGGCACGCGTCTCACACCACACGCCCTCCGAATTGCTGTGGCCCTCCGCCTTGCTGCCCCAATCCACACCAGATATAGGTGTATTTGCGGCGAGGTGGTGGCTGACAGGTACGGCCACCATGGCCTACTCTGCCAAAGCACAGGAGGATGGCACTCGAGGCACAGTGAAGTTAACATCATCAAGAGGAGCCTCACCACAGCTGGATGCCCAGCTGAAAGAGAGCCCCGTTACCTAACGCCCCGTAACTCTGATGCTCTTATTGGTCGCCCGGATGGTATCACAGTGAACCCCTGGAAGAATGGCAAGCAGTTGGTATGGGACTACACGTGCGTATCAACCCTGGCTAACACCTACATTGACCTCAGTGTTGCACAACCAGGTGGCGCTGCCACCCACAGGGAAGCAGCCAAATCCCGTAAGTATAGAGAACTTGATCACCACTACAATTTTGTCCCCATTGCTTCTGAGACACTCGGCGCCTGGGGTAAAAGTGCTACCAGTTTTTTGAAGGAACTGGGTTCTAGGCTCATTGAAACAACAAGGGACCCTAGAGCTGCCAGCTTTCTTTTCCAGCGCCTCAGCGTGGCGATACAGAGGGGAAATGCGCACTGCATCCAGGGTTCCTGCCCGCCATCTGAGGAGCTGGAGGAACTCGACAACCTATGATAACCATCTTTGTAACCTATATGTAACTCCTTTTTTGTAACACAGTTCAAATAAAGCAAATATATATGTGTACATACAAAAGAATGGGGTGGTAGGAGAAGAAAATATTAGTGTTCAGTGAGAAACCACAAGGTCTCCTCTGAATACGTTTTATTTTCTTCTCCGAGGCTATGGGTCCCCACATTGGCACCAGAGGTGGTACCCTCACAAAAAAAAAAAAATATATATATATATATATATATATATATATATATATATATATATATATATATATATATATATATATATATATATATATATATATATACTGTCTTAGAACAATTTAAGCAGATAAATACTATTCATTAATGATTTAACCAGCAGTCTGAAAATTACTCACAGCTTCATATTAAGAAACTAGCCACAACATTATACTGTACTGTATAATGAAGGTTGGACACAACAATATACTGTATAATGAAGGCTGCACACAACAGTATACTGTATAATGAAGGTTGGACACAACAATATACTGTATAATGAAGACTGCACACAACAGTATACTGTATAATGAAGGTTGGACACAACAATATACTGTATAATGAAGGCTGGACACAACAATATACTGTATAATGAAGGCTGCACACAACAATATACTGTATAATGAAGGTTGGACACAACAGTATACTGTATAATGAAGGCTGGACACAACAGTATACTGTATAATGAAGGCTGCACACAACAGTATACTGTATAATGAAGGCTGCACACAACAGTATACTGTACAATGAAGGTTGGACACAACAGTATACTGTATAATGAAGGTTGGACAACAATATATTGTATAATGAAGGTTGGACAACAATATACCGTATAATCTACAAGAGTTAACGCGATAAACTGCCAAATAATTTACAGTCAAGAGTAAAATTGGGCGCATGAGCCGGGCTTGACAAATGGACCATTGCCGGCTTAACTAAGTAACTGTGGGGTGGAGCACGAGTCGGCCCCTGTCCATTAGCCAGAAAAATGAAACGCTGAAGAGAGCTGGATTGTCGGTACATAAGTCATGACCCACACGCCATCCTTGTCGCTACATTTTGTTACACATCACCTGTCACTCCCACACATATTTTTCCCAAGCTTGGTGTGGAAGGTCCGACGCTGGTGACACAATATCTTGTCAGCCAACTCTTGTGTTTTGAAGGTAAATGCTTAAGATAACACACTTTGAGTACGCATTCCACGTTAGATATAAAAAAGCTTTAAAGCACAGTAATCGTTGCGATATATGTAGATCCCTTTAAACAAATGACACTGTGAGGTATCTCAGTGTTGGGTATGAAGGACTGTAGCATCACTCTCACAGTTAAGTTGATCCTGCATGAGGTGTGGCGCGCGGCCCGGGTGAAGAACTGGGCCGTGGCTTCACTACTCACTACTATGCTGCCACACAGGAAGAGTAAACACCAGTGCTTTTTCCACCCCGTGGCCAACTGGCTGTCCTCATATGACGGTTGAGTGGAGAGCGGTGGCTGCCTCCCGAAGCCGCAAGGGGATAGTAGTAGCAGTAGGCATCCATCAGTCTCAGGAGACTATGGTGTTGGGCTCTGGTTGTCGGTCTGGAGTGGCCTCACCAGGGCGTAAAGCCAGGGTAGGTTGATATGGAGAAGTTGTTACCCAGGCAGCAGGTCCCCCGTCTCCACGGCGCCGAAAGTCTCCAATGGAAAAGCAAACGCCAATACGATTAGTTCCAGCGCCGTCGCAGGAACTGTGAGTACCGGGGTTGACCTCGAAGTTGGTGAAAAAGGGCACAGGGACTCCAAACTCGGAGATCGCCGTGGTCGGGGCCGGAGGAGAACTTGCATTAGGCCTAGAATCGG
Organism: Procambarus virginalis; assembly: GCA_020271785.1. Taxonomy (NCBI): domain Eukaryota; kingdom Metazoa; phylum Arthropoda; class Malacostraca; order Decapoda; family Cambaridae; genus Procambarus; species Procambarus virginalis. The sequence continues at coordinate 3,349 of WNGS01162825.1, forward strand.
CCGGGCCGGGCCTTCCTGGATAGATCGGGTCCCTGGATGGTCAGGCCTCGGGCCAGGGCTTGACTCGGAGGCCTGAGGGCTGGCCTGGCCCGAGGCCTGAGGCATCGCCTGGTCTAGTCTGGCCTATTAAAATCCTTATTTTAGCGCTAATTTTCCTTTGTAATATACATAAATTATAGGAGCTTTATTAAGGTGGTGAGACTCGCCTGCGCCAGACAACACGCCTTCTTCATCGTTGTCACACCTCCTGTGTGAGCAGTCTCAAGACGCAAGTATTAGTAACGTCAAGATGGGAGTATTAGTAACGTCAAGATGGGAGTATTAGTAACGTCAAGATGGGAGTATTAATAATGTCAAGATGGGAGTATTAATAACGAAGAACTACCATCAAGCATCAAAGCCAATGAATCCCACACACTCCCACGTATTAACCACTCAATCCCCCACACTCTCACGTGTCTCTGCATCACTGTTAATTTCTCGAGGGAGACACATAGCACTTCATTTCCTCAGGTGTTGACAAGATGGAAAGGTGTTATGAGAGCGAGCAACTCCGCTTGGTGTAGCTTACACCAGGACAACATCCACTTTCAAGACACATATAATCCAAGACTGTAAGACACACAATGAGTAACTTCTTAAAGAAAACACAGCAACCTTTTTAATCCTTATAACAAACACAATAGCCTTATTAGAAACACAACAGCCTAATCATTGTCTTATACGAAACACAACAGCCTAATCATTGTCTTATACGAAACACAACAGCCTAATCATTGTCTTATACGAAACACAACAGCCTAATCATTGTCTTGTACGAAACACAACAGCCTAATCATTGTCTTATACGAAACACAACAGCCTAATCATTGTCTTATACGAAACACAACAGCCTAATCATTGTCTTATACGAAACACAACAGCCTAATCATTGTCTTATACGAAACACAACAGCCTAATCATTGTCTTATACGAAACACAACAGCCTATTAAAGACATTATAAGAAAGTCACTACCCTATCTATTACCAAGCAAGAAACACAATAGACTAACACCTTAAAAGTAACAATTGTTAGACTTCCCAGTTAACTCTATATTTAAGACCTCAAATGTTCCTGTTCTTAGACCTTTTTTCGCTTCTTAAATTACAGTGTACATTGCGTCACCACATTATTTTGATTCTCAATGTGATGTTTCTTTGGAAATCTTAAAGATTACTTATGTAACTGAAGCCGGTGCGTATGGGGTAGGGGTGTAGGAGCTGACAGATTGTCCCCAAAAACACAGTTATGTAAGGCCTGCTGCACAAGCATTGCAACTTAATTACAATAAACTTCTTCCTCTCGCCAATATGTTGAAATGTTACCCCAAGCTACTGTGTGACCTTGTGTGAGTGAGTGTGTGTGTGTATATATAATGGAAGCACTCGCTTGGAGAGATCTGTTACCGATTGTGGCCGAATGGGTTAGTTCAATCATTTCAGCGAGAATCTTTACTATACCTTTAAACTAAGTTGAACAATTCACCTTAAAATGTCTAAAAAACGCGTTTCATTGAAGATTTATTCAATATCTACGAAGGGAGATTAAATACTTTGAAGTAGGTCTGACTTTGTATACAACACATAGCATTAGGTGAGGCGAGTTAATGTTCAGTCCAAGTGGGTTGTGCCATTTGTGACTTGGTCCTGTATAAGCTGGCTCTTGATAGTTGGATGAATGCGTGATATGTAGCACTTCAACTATGTCTAATCATTTATTGTATTTTGTAGCTGTCGATTATTTCGATGTTGTTATCAAGGTATCTCTGTTGTTGGTCTGGCTGGGTGTAGAAAATATGTGATCTTCGATAGAGTCTTGTTGTTTGTGCATTGTCAGAAACTTGAAAGAGATGCTGTCATCTTGGGAATATATTGAGATGGTTGTGGCTGACAGTGTGCAAGCAGACGATTGAAGGGTGAGATAGCAGATGACTGAATTTCGAATGAGATGAGATATGGGATGAAGGAGGAGGCAGCCAGGAGCGAGAATATAGTAGGCAGGATTTCAAACAGAATGAAGGCAACAGGAATAAATGTAGGAAGCAGGATGTAGAGGGTAAGCCAGACATAGATATATAGGCATACGTAATAAGGTGTAAATATCAAAATGTTGTGGACTCCTTCTCACATTGGCCTGCGGGAACATAATAAAGTTGAAGCCCTTGCTAAGGTTGCATTAAATGCAGTGTTGAACGGAATCTTCATTTATTAAATAGGTCTCGTAAAAGTGTCATTAAACGAGAACACTTGGATGAATTTGAAGAAAGCAGAACTGTGCAAACTGGAACTAGCAGGTCCATTGTTTATCACAATGAAATGTGTCGAGTAAAACATGTGTATGGGGCAAGTAACAAAATCAGCAGCTTAATAGACGTTGTCACAGATGGAATAAGTCTTCGCTACAAGTATCTCTGGCAGTTCGGCTTGTATAGGGATCTATATGAAGTAAAGTGCAAAATGTGTGGACAAAGACAGGGACACACACTCGAACATTATATCTTGGACTGTAGTAAAATTGAGCCATTTAGAGATAATTCTAAGCTCAGATTGAATGAAATGGCAAGCCATCTTTTTACTACGGATAAAATATCTGAAATCCTTGCACTGTATCCATATTTCGCTTCCAGTAGATAAACGACATATGAGATTAAGAAACAAGTAGTGTATTGTGAAGACAAATAATAACAAACAGCAGCTCCCTATGACTGATACCTACATTGCTCAAACAATTATGAATTAGCGAAAGACCTACCATTAATGTATAATGATTTACTGTAAATATATAACTCTTGAAATGGAGCATTCTCTGTAACTAGCCGACACTGTAATTTAAGATAGATGAATTGTTAATGTAATAATCTCCGTAGAGGTCCGATAAGACCTTTTGTGCCCTCTGTAATCATTTTTGCTCTACCGCTCACAGGATGAGTATGGGGTACACAATAAACTAGCCGCCTCTGGCGGCAACAATCAATCAAGGTGAAAAGGCAATACAATATGCAAGGATGCAGGTAGGAGGTAGTAAGATGCAAGAAGGCAAATGTTGAGTAGTTAAGGAAGCGAGAATAAATAGGAATAAGAATGCAGAATGATGGATAAACGAAGCAGGATGCAGCAGAGTTGAGAGGTCGAGGAGGGAAAAAGGTGGCTAGACCCGAGAGAGAAGCCACTTGAAGGGACGAGAATGATGAGAGGAAAAACACTACAGAAACACGCTAGGAACCATGCCAGGGATATGGGATACTACGGCAGGCTGAAGTGTGTGTGTGTGTGTGTGTGTGTGTGTGTGTGTGTGTGTATGTGTATGTGTATGTGTGTGTGTGTGTGTGTGTGGTGTGTGTGTGTGTGTGTGTGTGTCGCAGTTCACCAAGACTTAAGTAATTAGGCCGTGATAATTACAAGAGTTGATAAGCATCTTATCTACGTCACGGTCTCAACCTTGGTGGCGGGTGAGGACGTCAACACAAGAGGGGTCGAGGCAGCACGCACACACACACACACACACACACACACACACACACACACACACACACACACCACACACACACACACACACACACACAAAAACATTTACTGTCATACATCCAAGGAAAAGACCAAACACTAATATAACGCTTGAAAAAAATAATGTACAACATACATCAACATGAATTCATAGAAGAAAATTCCTGCCTCACTAATATATAAAATAATGACAGATTGACTAGGACCGATCAGTAAAAGTGAAACCTAAATAAAACATATATTGCTAGCGCGCCAGAAAGTCTTTATATCGCTCCCACCAACCACCAATTATTTACAAACTGCTAAACAGGAAGCAGAGACACACACACACACACTGAGGGAGGATGCCTGCAGACAAGCAACAAGATCAGCTCCACAAAGGCGAGTCCTTGAACCTTGCTGGTCATGATGTATCTAAATGACTTGCCAGGGTTAACTCCTTGTGTCACTGCAGGGAGGGAAATAAAGATTGGAAAGTGCGACACAACTTTAACGTGGTTCAAAGAGTCGGGGGGGGGGCCGTCAGGTCAGGGTCCGACAAATGGACCAAAACAAGGAGGCCAAGACGACTCTCAGCATCGAACAGGGAAAAAGAATCAAATACATGTAAAGCTGTCAGAAATGAAAGCAGGAGGCCTGGTCACAGTCCGCCCGTGGGGACCTTGACCCCAGGAATCACCGCAAGGTAACCGCAAGATAGTCGCAAGGTAACCGCAAGATAACCGCAAGGTAACCGCAAGATAACCGCAAGGTAACCGCAAGATAACCGCAAGATAACCACAAGGTAACTGCAAGATAACCGCAAGGTAACCGCAAGATAACCGCAAGGTAACCCTTCATTAACCTCAATAGTCTTTCTGTACACAGTACATAACCTTTTTTTAAAGATCAGTACTGGAGTATGTACACCTGCATAGAACACTCTCAACAATACAATCAATGACAGCCTAGAAAGCTTAGACGCTTGCCAACTGGTATGGAGCAGAACTAAGAGATGTTGGACGTGAAGAAAGGCGACAAGCATTTAACCTTACAACGCAAGGCTCATGAGAGATAGCCAAAGAAGACACAATACAACATGCGAGATAATCAGGTGTATGGAAAACAGTCATAGACAAAATTTTGCAACCAAAGAAAAATAACGAGAGGGATAGTAATTGGCTCCTCAAATAAGCCAGGGACATAAGATTTTTTCCCAGCACGAGTGTCAGGAACGCATTTAAATGGAAGACAATGAGTGCTAACACAGTATATTAATTATGCAAATTATGACATAGCCCAAACGTCGCGAGTGATTGTACAAACAAATAAACAAAAGGAAGTATCCAAGACCTAAAGTTTATCACAGCAACACAACTAGGTGACTAAACACGTGAATGAAGACAGAACAAACTATCATTGCACTCACAGAAACTAAACTATCAAGAGTCATAGCAAGTTCCATTTGCCATAGTTTGCAAGTGGCATTTGCAAACCACTTTGCAAATGGTTTGCAAAGCAAGGACTACTGCGTGTATAGAAAAAGGAATGAGAGAGAATGGAACACATGTTGAAGAAAGACTGGAGATTAAAGATGGTTATCTCCGGCTGAGAAGAATTTAACGACTAGATAATTGGAACAATAAAAATGAGAGGCTCAAGTTTATAGAGAAGCATTATACAATGCAACAAAAAAAGACCGAGAGGGGACAATGACATCAGTAAGGCAACTATAACCATCAAACAAAAGGCTACATCAATTATATGTAACAATGAAAGAAGGCTTTTGATCACTGGCGACATCAATCATAACATAAGATAGGAAAACAGGAATTCTGATGTGGGCGGAAGTATGAATATATGAAGCCCTGATCTAAGGGAGGCGCCAGTGACAACTGTGTCGAGTCCTGTATGCTACACCTAGAATTCTCTCTCTGAATGCCAGGCATTAGGACAGTCAGCCACGAGCTTTCCATAAATATGAATGATCACTGTGTTGAGTCCCTCGTGGAAGTGTGAGAAGGTCGGGGGCGAGAGCAACAAGGGAAGTGTGAGGGGGAACAAAAAGAGAACTATGTGGGAATACAAGACTTCTACCACTAATGCCACGGTACGTAAACCTCAGTGGAAATTCCCACTAGGAATGATAGCCTTCCTCACCCAGAAATGATGGGACTCAGTCTACGAATTACTGTTGTAAATCAATGAGAAAATACATAACAGAGGAATAACCCATTGTTTAACAAAAGGTGGTAAAGAGCAGAGCCCACCAACACCCGGCCATGGGAAAGTTAAAAGAGGCCCAAGAGGCTAACAGAGAACACACATTGCTTTAGGAGGGCCAGAAACAAATCATAATGAACAGAGAAGTAACTTAACGACATACCTCGTTAGGTAAACACTCCCCCGTAACTGCTCCATACCCACACCAGAAAAAAAAACAATAAAGGAACAGGGTCAGAACTAATAAAGTATTTACGAAACCATTTACGAAGCTTGAACATCTTTTCTCAATCATAGGAGATTTGCTTATATTAATTTCACAGTTACTGAGCTCCGAAGTAATACGCGGTTGTTTATAACAATATTAATATATTGTTGGGAAGTTTTGGAGCGCAGAAACTGTTTAAGTAATGCAAACAAAAGCCGCTGTGATTAAGGAAATATGTACAGGTTCCGAACGTGGATGCATAAATGCTTGATGAATCTTGGGCCAAGTTTCCAGCCCGTCTGTTCAACATATTTCTCTCGTTTTTACGTTATCGTAACCAACGTTACAAATGCAACCTATTAAAAACATAACGGCAAACAAACACGTACGTTTTCTATGCATCGGACTCGATAGGTTAGGTGGGTTGCTTGGGTTCGTACGTTCCATTTTTAGACTAAAAAGTTATATTTTCCCGAAGTGTCAAATGAAGAGAGCGGGCTGGTAAAACAGAGGACGACGTAGGAAAACATTCGCAAAGAATCTTTTGTGTGAGAAATTCAAGAGGAGATTCCGAGAGGTTACAACAAGAGAGCGAGGAAAGTTGTCTCACCTGAGACGTGTTCTCGCATACCACAAGGCGCCAGAACACTTCAACATTACTTAAGATTACCAGCTGCCAAACTGGCCAATGCCAGATCAAATCTTAAGTGAACAAATCACCTATTTAACCAAATTCTCCTGACGATATACACATTTGTGAGAAATTAACACGTAAGAATACTCATAAACTCATAAGAATCCCCAAACTAATCACTCACACAAATGATGGTGGATCAAGACGCCAGCTAAACTCTCACAACGATCCAATCCTCTTAACAAATAACAAGGTAGATTCACCACGTAATTCACCCAAGTATTAAATAATAAATACATTGACCAAACGTTATACAGATCTCGGTAATATTTAAGGTACAAATATCATCATTCTCCCTCACCGAGCAAACTTTAATAATAATTACATTTGTTCAGAAAGCTGACCTAAGATGCGTTAAAAAAACGCCATTAGTACCAGCTAGGAGCAGACCCAGCACCCAGCAGTACCAGCTAGGAGGAGCAGACCCAGCACCCAGCAGTACCAGCTAGGAGGTGCAGACCCAGCGCCCAGCAGTACCAGCTAGGAGCAGCAGACCCAGCGCCCAGCAGTACCAGCTAGGAGGAACAGACCCAGCGCCCAGCAGTACCAGCTAGGAGGAACAAACCCAGCGCCCTGCAGTACCAGCTAGGAGGAACAGACCCAGCGGCCAGCAGTACCAGCTAGGAGGAGCAGACCCAGCGGCCAGCAGTACCAGCTAGGAGGAGCAGACCCAGCGGCCAGCAGTACCAGCTAGGAGGAGCAGACCCAGCGGCCAGCAGTACCAGCTAGGAGGAGCAGACCCAGCGTCCAGTAGTACCAGCTAGGAGGAGCAGACCCAGCGGCCAGCAGTACCAGCTAGGAGGAGCAGACCCAGCGGCCAGCAGTACCAGCTAGGAGCAGACCCAGCGCCCAGCAGTACCAGCTAGGAGGAGCAGACCCAGCGCCCAGCAGTACCAGCTAGGAGGAGCAGACCCAGCGGCCAGCAGTACCAGCTAGGAGGAGCAGACCCAGCGGCCAGCAGTACCAGCTAGGAGGAGCAGACCCAGCGGCCAGCAGTACCAGCTAGGAGGAGCAGACCCAGCACCCAGCAGTACCAGCTAGGAGGAGCAGACCAGCACCCAGCAGTACCAGCTAGGAGGAGCAGACCCAGCGGCCAGCAGTACCAGCTAGGAGGAGCAGACTCAGCACCCAGCAGTACCAGCTAGGAGGAGCAGACCCAGCGGCCAGCAGTACCAGCTAGGAGGAGCAGACCCAGCACCCAGCAGTACCAGCTAGGAGGAGCAGACCCAGCACCCAGCAGTACCAGCTAGGAGGAG
>WNGS01162826.1:0-18337 GCA_020271785.1 Procambarus virginalis
GCGTTCTAGTTAGTCCCTTTTGGGGATATTAACCCTAAATCTACCAAATACCCAAATGTCTGTACACTGTGGTCAGCCATGAAGGCTTCCACCCATGGAGGCTTCCATCCATGAGCGCTTCCACCCATAAGGGCTTCCACCCATGAAGGCTTCCAACCATGAAGGCTTCCACCCATGTAGGCTTCCACCCATGAAGGCTTCCACCCATGTAGGCTTCCACCACATGAAGGCTTCCAACCCATGTAGGCTTCCACCCATGAGGGCTTCCACCCATGAGGGCTTCCACCCATGAAGGCTTCCACCCATGAAGGCTTCCACCCATGTAGGCTTCCACCCATGAAGGCTTCCGCCCATATAGGCTTCCACCCCATGAAGGCTTCCACCCATGAAGGCTTTGTCACGGGGGTGGGCCGGGGCTCTGCTAGCACTCGGCTGCTAGGAGCTCAAAATGGCCGAATACTCACCCCTCCGACTCCCGGGATTCACCAGAGTCTCCTTGGTCCCACAGGAGAGGACCAGCAATGCCCACCTCCGCAGGTCGTGGTGGTCGAGGTGGTAGAGGTACTTGGAATTAAGGTAGAGAAACTAAACCTAATTATTATTCTAATATATAAACCGCCAGATACAACGGTCGAGGAATTCACAGAGCAGATGCACAAAATAGAGAACATGCAGGCGATGAGTCACAATAACGTGGCTGAAGTATGTTGACCAGACCACACACTAGAAGTTGAAGGGACGACGACGTTTCGGTCGGTCCGTCCTGGACCATTCTCAAGTCGCTTGTGATGAGGAGGTAGAGAACGGGTAATAAATAGGCAAGAGAGAGGTGAGGAGGAAAGTAAGGTGTAGAGAATAGTAGTAATATGAGAACTGCAGAAGGCCTATTGGCCCATACGAGGCAGCTCCCATTATAACCACCGAAAAAAATAATAGGAATAAGAAGAGGATAGCAAGGGAGCGTAGGAGAAGAGAGAAAGAAAAGGAAAGAGAAAGAAAGATAAATGGAAGGGGTAAGCTTATGTTAAGTCACGTTTGTTAGAAAGATTAGAGCATTTGAGTATGTACTGTGAAAGGGAAGAGTCCACAGCACCAAAGCCAGGACTCATGTTCATGTTGGGTACTTTGTGTATAAGAGCCGATTCTACAAGACGGCGTCTGTGAAGAGTAGAGGCAGGAAAATATTATTTTGGAGGAAGACCCATCAATGGGATGATTAGACCCTCACATGGCAGAAGAGAGCATTGTTAGTGTCTGCAGACTTAACACTTCTCTTGTGTTCTTTAAGTCTGTCATTCAGTGTACGGCCAGTTTCGCCAAAGTATTGGAGAGAACAAGATGAACAGGAAAGAGTAGACACCAGCAGCATTTGAAGCAGGAGGAGCAGTGTGAACTAGATTGCTACGAAGTTGTTAGTTTGTCGAAAGGCGAGTTTAATGTCAAGAGGACGAAAGTATTGGTAAAAAGTTTTGAGTTCAGATATGAAGGGAAGGCATAGTACAGTGCTACTAGTGTTGGAAGCAGGTTTAGGATGAAAGAAATTTCGTTTAGCTTGAGAGTAGGCAGAGTTGATGAAATGCAAAGGATAACCATGGCGAGAGAAAGATTTGTAGATAAAGGAAATTTCAGAATCAAGAAACTGAGGGTCGCTGATGCGTAGAGCGCGGAGGAAGAGAGAGACTGAGGACACTTTTCTTACAGAAGGAGGATGGTAGGAAAAGAAGTGAATGTACGGCCACTATGCATGGGTTTACGGTAGACGAGAAAGAGAACCCAGACACAGAGCTGTGAACATGAACGTCAAGAAAAGGAAGGAGGGAATTAGATTCCCACTCAACTTTGAAATGGATAGAAGGAGCCAGATTGTTAAGAGAGGCGAGGAAGGCTGGAAAAGATTAAGGTCATGAGGCCATAAGCAAAATGTCATCAACGCATGCCACCATGCATAGTGGCATGTACATTCACTTCTTTCCCTACCATCCTCCTTCTGTTAAGAAAAGTGTCCTCGTCTCTCTTAACGAGGACACGTGTATCTGTGCCCCTTGTGTGGGGACGATAGTCATTCTAAGTCCGAGTGCACTTCTCCCCAGGCTCGCTGCCTCAGTTGCGGTGAGGCCCACCATACTTTCTGACGTTCATGTGTACACTACAAACTCGAAGAAGCCGTCGTCAACTTGAAGCACCGTGATTGTCTGTCTTTTCCTGAAGCGAGACGCCAAGCTCGTCATCTCACCCCTTTTGCAGGCGTATCCTACGCTCGCGTGTTGCGTTTTACCTCTCCTCGTCCTTCCCACCTTCCTCAGTCTCACAACCATTTCCAGGCCTTAAACCCGACCACACCCACCACCTCCTCCCCTATTCCTTTGCCTCCTGTCCCAGATGGTCTCCCTCCTGGTTCTCCATCTGGGGTTTCCCCCCTTCCTATCCAGTCCACCATATCTCCTATGTCTTCTTCCCCATCTCCCCCCACTCTTTCTTCCCGACCCTCCCCCCAGTCTCTTGACCCTCCACGCCACCTGTCTGTCCACGCTGATATCCATCATCCTCCCAGCAATCTTTGTGTTATTCGCTCCCGTTCCTCTTCTCCTGCTGAGACCATTGAGTCTGTCGCCCGTACGTTGTTACTGGAACGCCTGTCTCTTCGAGTCAGAAACGTAGGCCTCTTCTTCTTCCTCTCCAGCGGGTAAGAAGGCTTCACTCTCTTCTTCACCCCCTCCCTCTGACTCTGTCACTACATCCCCTCCCATTTCAGTAGTCGAACCCCCTGTCCCAGATATGGAGGTTTCTTTAGCCCCCCGATTCCCTCTCGGTTGCTGCCCTTGCTGAGGCGCACTCCCTGCCTTCTGCCCCCCCACCCCTCCTCCAGCTGTCCTTGCCTGCCCCTCTCAGTTGCCTCCTCTCCCTCCGGACCCCGTCAGTCCGCCTCTGGTCTGTCCTCTTGCTCCCTTCCCTCTATCCTTACTAAGTTTACCCATGCCCCCTAACCCTGATTTTGCCGACCCTGCTCCTGATCCTGAGATTCTTTAATAAACTGTGTTCTTCTATACCTTTATTTCTTTCTTGTTCTCTGTTATTGTCCTTTCTCTTTGGTAATGCCTATTCTTCAGTGGAATATTCATGGATTTTATGCCAACTTTCATGAACTCCAACTTCTAATTACACAGTTTTCACCGCTTTGTGTTTGTCTCCAGGAACCCATGCTTGGTGCTCGTCCTGGTCACTTTCGTGGTTATTCCTTTCTTTCTCCCCCCCCCCCCAGCTCTTGCTGGGGCCCGTAACTCTACTGCTCTCTTAACTCGATCTGATATTCCCTTCGTTCCCCTACTTCTTCCGTCACCTATCCACTGTTCTGCTGCCCGTGTTTTTGTGGGTAAATGGGCAACCTGTTCTCGCACTTGCTTGCAGTAAATATTGGCTTATTTAATAAGTGCATATGTGACATACTAATTGATTGTGAATATTTTAGTTTACCTTGAAAAGCTTCATAGAAAACACCGACCTCACCTAACCTTCTTAGTATGTTAGGATAAGCATCTTATTGCTTCTTATTTACAATTATTACTTAACCTATCAACAGTATAGGTTAAGTAATAATTGTAATTAAGAAGCAATAAGATGCTTATCTTAACATACTAAGAAGGTTAGGTAAGGTCGGTGTTTTCTATGAAGCTTTTCAAGGTAAACTAAAATATTCACAATCAATTAGTATGTCACATATGCACTTATTAAATAAGCCAATATTGACTATAAGCAAGTGCGAGAACGGGTTGAAATGGTATACAGTCTGTTCCATTTATCTCCCCCCAAATGTCCCGCTTTCCCTTCCTGATCTTAAGCACCTCCTGGACTCCTTGCCAGAGCCGGTGCTCCTTTTGGGTGATTTCAACTGTCGACATTCCCTCTGGGGTGATGTTCTGACAAACACCCAAGGCCGTCTTCTCGAACCGTTCGTCCTCGCTTCATCTCTATCTCTTCTGAATTCTGGTGAGCCCACTCATGTGGACTCTCGAACTCGCACCCTTTCCTGTCTTGATCTTTCTCTCTGCTCGTCGTCCCTTTACTTAGATTTCACGTGGCAGGTTCTTGATGACCTCCATAACAGTGATCATTTCCCCATCCTCGTTTCCTTTTTCTCTTTCCACCCTCCCCTCTCCTTCCCTAGGTGGCAGTTTGCCAAGGCTGACTGGTGCCTATTCACCCTCCGTGCTACTCTCTCTGACCTCTCCTCTCTGCCTCTTCCTCGCGCCCTCCTTCTTTTTTATGACACTGTCTTCAACGCTGCCCTCCACTCTATTCCTCGCTCTTCCTCCCGGGCACACGGAAGTGCGTTCCCTGGTGGAATGCGGACTGTGCTCGGGCTGTCCGCTGTAAGCGTGCAGTCTGGAAGAAACACCGCCGTCGGCAGACGGCTGATCTTTTATTCTATTTCGGAAGGCAAGTGCGGTGGCCCGTAGGACCATCCGTACAGCTAAACGTGAGAGTTGGAATCTTATGTTTCCACCATTACGTTCGATACTCCTCTGCAGCAGATCTGGAAGAAGATCCGCAAGATTGCGGGCAAGTTCGTTCCGGATGTCTCGCCGGTTCTCCACCTCCGTGGGACTCTTGTGGAAGATCCAGTGCAGGTCGCGACCGAGCTGAGTTCCACTTTTCTTCTGTTAGCTCTGGTTCTCATCTTCCTCAATCCTTCCTTCTTCGTAAGCCTGTTCTTGAATCTTATCCTTTAGATTTCCGCACTCATCTCCGCCTTCCCTAAAACGATCCTTTCTCTCTTTCTGAACTTCAGTCTGCCCTGGCCCTCTGCGGATCTACGGCGGTGGGCTCAGATGACGTTCATTATGAGATGCTTCGCCATCTCCCTCCGTGCACATCTCAGTATTTACTGAGTCTGTAAACCAGGTTTGGGAGTCGTCGTCCGTCCCTGAGGACTGGCTCGATGCCATTGTACTCCCTATTCGGAAACCAGGGTCTCTCGGTACGTCCCCTAAGGACCTCCGCCCTATTGCTCTCACGAGTTGTGTTTGCAAGCTCTTTGAGCGTATGGTAAATGTCCGTCTGATGTGGTTCTTGGAACACCATCGCCACCTCTCTCCTTCTCAATTTGGTTTTCGCAAGTGCTGCAGCACGACTGATGTCCTGGTGAACTTGGAAGTCTATATTCGTACTGCTTTTGCTGCGAAGACCTCCGTTGTTGCTGTCCTTTTTTACCTGGAAAGGCTTATGACACTTGGAGATACCATATTCTGTCCCAACTTCGTTCTTTTGGCCTTCGTGGTAATCTCCCTCTCTTCCTTCAAAGCTTTCTCTCTCGTCGTACCTTTCGAGTCAGGCTTGGTGCCACTCTCTCTCTGCCTCTTTTCAGCAGTATGAAGGTGTGCCCCAAGGTAGTGTTCTGAGTACTACTCTTTTTCTGGTTGCCCTCAATGGTCTTCTTTCCTCCCTTCCTTCTGGCATCTTCTCTGCTCTTTATGTTGACGATCTTACTCTTTGCTGTCGAGTGATGATTCGCCTCTCCTTCAACGGCGGCTTCAACTTGCGATTGATGCCGTGTCATCTTGGGCCACCAATCATGGCTTCAAGTTCTCTACTACTAAGACTTGTGCCATGACTTTTACTCGGAAGCGGGTCGTTCTTCGTCCCTCTTTGTCACTTTATGGTCATCCCCTTGAGTACAAAGATTCCGCAAAGCTTTTGGGGTTATTCTTTGACACTCGTTTGTCTTGGTCGCCCCATGTCTCTTACCTCCGTGTGGAATGCTCTAAGGCCCTTAACCTACTTAAGGTTTTGTCCCATACTTCTTGGGGAGCGGATAGGCACACGCTCCTCTATTTGCATTCCTCTCTCGTCCTGTCTAAACTCGATTATGGTTGCCCTGCATACTCTTCTGCTTCTCCTTCTACTCTTCGCCGTCTTGATCCTTTGCACCATACTGGGTTGCGCCTCAGCTCTGGTGCTTTTCGTTCAACTCCTACCCTCAGCTTGTACGCTGACACTGGCTTTCTGTCTCTCCAGGATCGCCGTGATCGCTACAGTCTTCGCTATCTTGCGCGATCCTTACAGCATCCTCACTCTCGCCTCTATCGTGCTTTGACTTTTACCCCTCCTGTAGTTCCTGTTCCTCTTCACCACCTTCCTCTTTCTGTCCGTTTGTCTCGCTTACAAGATTCTCTTTCGGTTCGTCTTACTAATGTTTCTCCTCGTATTGTTCCATCCTTGCCCCCGTGGAGGGTCCCCCTTCCCAAATTTTGTACTTCTCTGACCCGCATCACTAAAGCTTTTACCCCTCCTACAGTTCTGAAACGCCTCTTCCTTGAGCACTTTTCTTCTCACTCCCACTCCGTTCCCATCTTCACCGATGGGTCTAAGTCTGCTGACGGTGTGGGCTACTCTGTTGTTTTTCCTGACCACACTTATATGTGTCGCCTTCCTCCGAGGCTAGCATCTTCACAGCAGAACTTTATGCTATTCTCTATGCTCTTCGTCTCCTGCTTTCCCGGTGTCAATCCTCCTTAGTGGTGGTAGTTGACTCTCGTAGTGCCCTCATGGCTTTAGGGTCCTTTAATCCGTCCACGGTGGTTGTCGAGATTCAACATTGGCTGTTTCTTATCTCCAGTAAATTTAAGTCAGTTGCATTTTGCTGGGTTTCCCAGCCATGTTGGTGTCTCTTTAAATGAGCGTGCGGATGCTGCCGCTAAGGAAGCTATCCGCGCTTGTCCCATCTCCCGTAAAGTATTCCTTATTCCGACTTTTACCCAGTTATTCATGCCTCCATCCTTGCCCGCTGGCAGAGTTGTTGGTCTTCTGTTATTGGTAACAAACTGCGTACTCTTAAGAATCGTGTTTCCCAGTGGCCTTCCTCCTGCCACTGTAACCGGTGGTGGGAAACGGCTCTGGCTAGGTTATGTATTGGCCATACCCGTTTAACTCACGGTCACTTAATGGAGCACCGCCCTGCTCCTTATTGTCCACATTGCATTGTCCCTCTTACGGTCGTGCATATCCTTGTTGAATGTCCTGACTTCCAGGACGAGCGTGTGTCTTGTTTTCCGACCGTCCCCCGCGGTCGCTTGTCCCTCGATAGATTCTTGGCGACTCAGATACTTTTGATATCGTTCGCCTTATGCGTTTTTGTTCTCGTATTGGCATCCTTGGTGATATTTAGCGCCCTCTGATTATCCCGCACATTTGATGGTGCTACATAGCCTTCCCGGTTTGGTGCCTTCTATTGATACTAATAGAATCTACTAGAATCGAACTCAATATTTTTGTGTTTTACAGAAACCCACACGAAAGACTACATGGATAGTGAAATCTGGATCCCAAATTATAATCTATATAGATGTGACAGAGTAATTAGGTCAAGTGGAGGAGTAGGTCTGTATATTAAAGAGAAGCTGGTATGCACTCAGCTCCTGAACTCGACCAATGAGATGTAGAGGACTTGGAATCAAGGTAGAAAATATAATCTAATTATTATTCTAATATACAAACCGCCAGATGCAACAGTTGAGGAATTCACTGAACACATCCACAAAATAGAGAATATCCTTGTTAACCTAACAAACCCAGTACCAGATATTATCTTCCTGGAGACTTCAATCTACCCAGTTTAAAATGGAGAATAGTAAACAATAACATTATAGCAGGAAGTACACCTGGAAATACCCAACCACAGGTCAGAGAACTACTGAGATTCTGTGACAAATTCTCGCTCAGTCAGCAGATTACAGAAACAACTAGGAACGAAAACACGCTGGACCTGATATTCACGAACAATGAGGAGCTAATCAGAGACATTACTGTCCCAGACACTATTTATTTATTATTTATTATAAATTATATATTTTATTTATTTTATATACGAGCACTACATACTCGGACCATAAGCTCATTGAAGTGCAAACTAGCATTAATAACGGTAGTAGGCCCAAGAGAACCAACAAGCAAGTAGGGTTATTCAATCAGTTCAAATTTAACAATTGGAGAATCGACTGGGAAAAACATTCAATGGGAGACGGTCTTAAGCGACAAAACTCCACACAGGGAACAGCTCAACTGACAGCTGAAGCTTACAAGGTCTGCTTGAAGCACGTGCCGGTGAGGAGGGGCAGAAAGAGGACCACTCTAGAAAGAGAAAGCAGACGACTGTACAGGAGAAGGAAAAAAATAACGGAAATGCTTCGGCAGACACAACTATCACAAGCAAGGAAAATAAGCCTAAGCAGGGAGATCGAAGAAATAGAACAAACGTTGAAGCGATCATATGAGTCTGAGGAAATGGAATTGGAACAGAAAGCTATACAAGAGATAAGGAAAAATCCTAAATATTTTTCACATATGCAAACTCAAAATAAAACCTCCACCAGTATTGGACCGTTAATTACGACGACTGAAGGCACGTACACAGAGGACAACAAAGAAATTATTGAAATTCTAAGAAGCCAGAATGAGGCTATGTTTAGCACACCAATAAACAACATGAACATTGATGATCAGACAGCTTCTTTATGAATGATATCCAACTTGCAGAAAATATAACGGATATTCAAATGAACTCAGAAGACTTTGATAGAGAACTGACAACTTCCCAGCACTCAGCTCCTGGGCCAGACTCGTTTAATTCATATTCATAATCAATGTAAGTACCAGTAGCGCGAGCACTCAGTGTATTATGGAAGAGCCTGGATACAGGGGTGTGGGAGTATGTCTCCCAAGATTCTCCCACAGCTGACTTGAATGGCTCATTGCAGTGCACAGTGCACTGATCTTCGTGCACAAAGTCTATCTCTCTTAATCCTGGATAGTGACCTGGCATGTTGGGTATCTCCAGAATGCCCACTTAACCAGGAACACTTTCATAATACGAGGGGCCGCCGTATGTCCAGGCAGAAAGTAGATACAGGGAGTTAAGCATACTGGCCACCAAAGGGTCAATGAGTACATGGCCTGGAGGAGAGTGTAAAGAGGGGAGGCGCCAGCAGCGTCTGACCTCTGGGTCAACCGGTGCAATGGTGAATAACAGCTATGACGTGTTCACTACGTGTTCATGACGTCACCTCTCCTACTGCTCATCGAACGAGCTAATATGATTGGTTCCCGCTCATTTGCTGCAATGCTATTGGTCAAATTGTAACTCTTTTTGTGTGTGCCCACAAGACGCCCTGAGCTTCAGGCAAAATCATTCTTGCGAGGGATCTCTTGCAAATAGGACGTATCGTTCTGTCTATCGGCCAATAGACTGAACACCGTGCATTCCTCACCGTCAAGTTAACTCAGCGTCTTTGCGATATACCACCCTCGCCCAGAGTCACGAGTGAGTATATTGTTCAGAAGCCTAAAGTGACAAATCTCCAGAGCGAAACAGACTGGTTCAGGTAACCCCTGGTGACAAAGATTGTTGGAGTGACCTAGAGTGAACTCAGGTAGTGCCGCTGCCTAAGTAACCTGTGTGTTTGACTTTACCACAAGTGTACCTGCACGGTACCACAGCCACCGCCACTCTATCACGAGTGTGAAGCCTCGAGCGCCTGCCGCCGCCTCACTCCTACGTGACGTCACNAAAAAAATAACTTCGGCAGACACAACTATCACAAGCAGGAAATAAGCCTAGCAGGGAGATCGAAGAAATCGAACAAACGTTGAAGCGATCATATGAGTCTGAGGAAATGGAATTGGAACAGAGAGCTATACAAGAGATAAGGAAAAATCCGAAATATTTTTTCACATACGCTAAATCAAAATCCAAAACCTCGACCAGTATTGGACCGTTAATTACAAATGAAGGTACGTACACAGAGGACAACAAAGAGATTAGTGAAATTCTAAGAAGCCAGTATGAGGCTATGTTTAGCACACCAATTAACAACATGAAAGTTGATGACCCAGACAGCTTCTTTATGAATGACATTCAAGCTGCAGATAATATAACGGATATTACCACAAACTCGGAAGACTTTGAAAGAGAAATTGACAATATGCCCATGCACTCAGCCCCTGGGCCTGACTCATGGAATTCAATATTCATAAAGAAATGTAAAGTACCAGTAGCGAGAGCACTCAGCGTAATATGGAGAAAGAGCCTGGATACAGGGGAGATACCAGCAGCACTTAAATCTGCAGATATAGCTCCGTTGCACAAGGGGGGAGTAAAGCCTTGGCAAAAATTATAGGCCAGTTGCACTAACATCACACATAATAAAAGTGTTTGAAAGAGTGATTAGGAATCAAATTTCTAGTTTTATGGAAAACAATGAATTGCACAATCAGGACAACATGGATTTAGAGCGGGAAGATCCTGTCTGTCACAGTTACTCAACCACTATGACAAAATCACAGAAGCCCTAGAAGAAAAGCAAAATGCAGATGTTGTATACACAGACTTTGCAAAGGCTTTCGACAAATGTGACCATGGGGTGATAGCTCACAAAATGAGGTCAATGGGAATAACTGGAAAAGTAGGACGCTGGATACTCAATTTCCTGTCGAACAGAACACAAAGAGTAACAGTCAATCAGATAAAATCGAGTCCAAGCGATGTTAAAAGCTCTGTACCTCAAGGTACAGTCCTTGCACCGCTACTGTTCCTTATTCTCATATCTGATATAGACAAAAATACACGTCACAGCTTCGTGTCATCCTTCGCAGATGACACAAAAATCAGCATGAAAATACCTCTGCTGAAGACATTGAAAAACTACAAACAGATGTCAACAAAGTTTTCGATTGGGCAGCAGAAAATAATATGATGTTTAACAGTGATAAATTTCAGGTACTCAGGTACGGCAAAAATGAGGATCTGAAACATAATACAGGGTACAAAACACAATCAAATCTTCCCATAGTAGAAAAACAGCATGTCAAGGATTTGGGAATAATGATGTCCGACGATCTAACGTTTAGGGAGCATAACCAAGCAAATATCGCATCAGCCAGAAAATGATCGGATGGATTACGAGAACTTTCAAATCCAGGGATCCCATCACAATGGTTGTACTCTTCAAGTCACTTGTGTTGTCCCGTCTCGAATACTGCTCAGTACTCACTTCCCCCTTCAGAGCAGGAGAGATTGCTGAAATAGAGGGAATACAGAGAACATATACGGCACGCATAGACGAGATAAAACACCTAAATTATTGGGATCGTCTCAAAGCTCTCCAAATGTACTCTCTAGAAAGGAGACGAGAGAGATACCAAATAATATACACGTGGAAAATACTGGAGGGCCAGGTCCCAAATCTACACAGTAAAATAACAACGTACTGGAGTGAACGATATGGAAGAAAATGCAAGATTGAACCAGTGAAGAGCAGAGGTGCCATAGGCACAATCAGAGAACACTGTATAAACATCAGAGGTCCGCGGTTGTTCAACGTCCTCCCAGCGACTATAAGAAATATTGCCGGAACAACCGTGGACATCTTCAAGAGAAAACTGGACTGTTTCCTAAGAGAAGTCCCGGATCAGCCGGGCTGTGGTGGGTATGTGGCTCTGCGGGCCGCTCCAAGCAACAGCCTGGTGGATCAAACTCTCACAAGTCGAGCCTGGCCTCGGGCCGGGCTTGGGGAGTAGAAGAACTCCCAGAACCCCCATCAACCAGTATCCCACACACCCACCGCCGCCCATACCCCCACAACGCCCGCCCACACTCCCACACACCGCCCGCCCACACCCCACACCGCCCGCCCACACTCCCCCACACGCCCATATCCCCACCCAACACCCTCCACACCGCCCGCCCACACTCCCACACCCGCCGCGCCCACACTCCCACACACCGCCCGCCCACACCCCCACACACCGCCCACCCACACCCCATACACCGCCCGCCACACCCCCATATCACCGCCCGCCCACACCCCCACACACCGCCCGCCACACCCCCAACACCGCCCGCCCCCACCCCACACATTGGCCGCCCACACCCCCACACACCGGCCGCCCACACCCCATACACCGCCCGCCCACACCCCACACAACGGCCGCCCACACCCCACACCGCCCGCCCACACCCCACACACCGCCCGCCCACACCCCCACACACCGCCCACCCACACCCCATACACCGCCCGCCCACACCCCCATACACCGCCCGCCACACCCCCACACACCGCCCGCCCACACCCCCCACACCGCCCCCACACCCCCACACACCGCCCGCCCACACCCCCACACACCGCCGCCCACACCCCCAACACCGCCCGCCCACACCCCCACACACCGCCCGCCCACAACACACCCCCACACACCGCCCGCCCACACCCCCACACACCGCCCGCCCACACCCCCACACACCGCCCGCCCACACCCCCACACCGCCCGCCCACACCCCCACACACCGCCCGCCCACACCCCCACACACCGCCCGCCCACACCCCCACACACCGCCGCCCCCACACCCCACACACCGCCCGCCCACACCCCCACACACCGCCCGCCCACACCCCCACACCGCCCGCCCACACCCTCACACACCGCCCGCCCACCCCCACACACCGCCCGCCCACCCCCCCCCCACCACCCGCACTACTGGTAAATGCCGTCAACTTAGAAACTGTCTACAATCGTGCCTTAACCTGTACACTGCCACGGGGTCTCTGGCTTGACTTAGTCACAGTTGAGTGGGTGAGTTACCCACTGGTGTACACAGTAGTGGGTGAGTTACCCACTGGTGTACACAGTAGTGGGTGAGTTACCCACTGGTGTACACAGTAGTGGGTGAGTTACCCACTGGTGTACACAGTAGTGGGTGAGTTACCCACTGGTGTACACAGTAGTGGTGGGTGAGTTACCCACTGGTGTACACAGTAGTGGGTGAGTTACCCACTGGTGTACACAGTAGGGGTGGGTGACTTATCCACTGGTGTACACAGTAGTGGGTGAGTTACCCACTGGTGTTCACAGTTGAGTGGGTGAGTTACCCACTGGTGTACACAGTAGTGGGTGAGTTACCCACTGGTGTACACAGTAGTGGGTGAGTTACCCACTGGTGTACACAGTAGTGGTGGGTGAGTTACCCACTGGTGTACACAGTAGTGGGTGAGTTACCCACTGGTGTACACAGTAGGGGTGGGTGACTTATCCACTGGTGTACACAGTAGTGGTGGGTGAGTTACCAACTGGTGTACACAGTAGTGGGTGAGTTACCAACTGGTGTACACAGTAGTGGTGGGTGAGTTACCCACTGGTGTACACAGTAGTGGTGGGTGAGTTACCCACTGGTGTACACAGTAGGGTGGGTGACTTACCCACTGGTGTACACAGTAGGGGTGGGTGAGTTACCAACTGGTGTACACAGTAGTGGGTGAGTTACCAACTGGTGTACACAGTAGTGGGTGAGTTACCAACTGGTGTACACAGTAGTGGGTGAGTTACCAACTGGTGTACACAGTAGTGGTGGGTGAGTTACCCACTGGTGTACACAGTAGTGGTGGGTGAGTTACCCACTGGTGTACACAGTAGGGTGGGTGACTTATCCACTGGTGTACACAGTAGTGGTGGGTGAGTTACCAACTGGTGTACACAGTAGTGGGTGAGTTACCAACTGGTGTACACAGTAGTGGTGGGTGACTTACCCACTGGTGTACACAGTAGTGGGTGAGTTACCCACTGGTGTACACAGTAGGGGTGGGTGACTTACCCACTGGTGTACACAGTAGGGGTGGGTGACTTACCCACTGGTGTACACAGTAGGGGTGGGTGAGTTACCCACTGGTGTACACAGTAGTGGGTGAGTTACCCACTGGTGTACACAGTAGGGTGGGTGACTTACCCACTGGTGTACACAGTAGGGGTGGGTGACTTACCCACTGGTGTACACAGTAGTGGGTGAGTTACCCACTGGTGTACACAGTAGTGGGTGAGTTACCCACTGGTGTACACAGTAGTGGGTGAGTTACCCACTGGTGTACACAGTAGTGGGTGAGTTACCCACTGGTGTACACAGTAGTGGGTGACTTACCCACTGGTGTTCACAGTAGTGGTGGGTGAGTTACCGACTGGTGTACACAGTAGTGGGTGAGTTACCCACTGGTGTACACAGTAGTGGTGGGTGAGTTACCCACTGGTGCACACAGTAGTGGGTGAGTTACCCACTGGTGTACACAGTAGTGGGTGAGTTACCCACTGGTGTACACAGTAGTGGGTGAGTTACCCAGTGGTGTACACAGTAGTGGTGGGTGAGTTACCCACTGGTGTACACAGTAGTGGGTGAGTTACCCACTGGTGCACACAGTAGTGGGTGAGTTACCCACTGGTGCACACAGTAGTGGATGAGTTACCCACTGGTGTACACAGTAGTGGTGGGTGAGTTACCCACTGGTGTACACAGTACTGGTGGGTGAGTTACCCACTGGTGTACACAGTAGTGGGTGAGTTACCCACTGGTGTACACAGTAGTGGTGGGTGAGTTACCCACTGGTGTACACAGTAGTGGGTGAGTTACCCAGTGGTGTACACAGTAGTGGTGGGTGAGTTACCCACTGGTGCACACAGTAGTGGGTGAGTTACCCACTGGTGTACACAGTAGTGGTGGGTGAGTTACCCACTGGTGTACACAGTAGTGGGTGAGTTACCCACTGGTGTACACAGTAGTGGTGGGTGAGTTACCCACTGGCGCACACAGTAGTGGGTGAGTTACCCACTGATGTACACAGTAGTGGGTGAGTTACCCACTGGTGTACACAGTAGTGGTGGGTGAGTTACCCACTGGTGTACACAGTAGTGGGTGAGTTACCCACTGGTGTACACAGTACTGGTGGGTGAGTTACCCACTGGTGTACACAGTAGTGGTGGGTGAGTTACCCACTGGTGTACACAGTAGTGGTGGGTGAGTTACCCACTGGTGTACACAGTAGTGGTGGGTGAGTTACCCACTGGTGTACACAGTAGTGGTGGGTGAGTTACCCACTGGTGCACACAGTGGTGGGTGAGTTACCCACTGGTGTACACAGTAGTGGGTGAGTTACCCACTGGTGTACACAGTAGTGGTGGGTGAGTTACCGACTGGTGTACACAGTAGTGGGTGAGTTACCCACTGGTGTACACAGTAGTGGTGGGTGAGTTACCCACTGGTGCACACAGTAGTGGGTGATTTACCCACTGGTGTACACAGTAGTGGGTGACTTACCCACTGGTGTTCACAGTAGTGGTGGGTGAGTTACCGACTGGTGTACACAGTAGTGGGTGAGTTACCCACTGGTGTACACAGTAATGGTGGGTGAGTTACCCACTGGTGCACACAGTAGTGGGTGAGTTACCCACTGGTGTACACAGTAGTGGGTGAGTTACCCACTGGTGTACACAGTAGTGGGTGAGTTACCCAGTGGTGTACACAGTAGTGGTGGGTGAGTTACCCACTGGTGTACACAGTAGTGGGTGAGTTACCCACTGGTGCACACAGTAGTGGGTGAGTTACCTACTGGTGCACACAGTAGTGGGTGAGTTACCCACTGGTGTACACAGTAGTGGTGGGTGAGTTACCCACTGGTGTACACAGTACTGGTGGGTGAGTTACCCACTGGTGTACACAGTAGTGGGTGAGTTACCCATTGGTGTACACAGTAGTGGTGGGTGAGTTACCCACTGGTGTACACAGTAGTGGGTGAGTTACCCAGTGGTGTACACAGTAGTGGTGGGTGAGTTACCCACTGGTGCACACAGTAGTGGGTGAGTTACCCACTGGTGTACACAGTAGTGGTGGGTGAGTTACCCACTGGTGTACACAGTAGTGGGTGAGTTACCCACTGGTGTACACAGTAGTGGTGGGTGAGTTACCCACTGGTGCACACAGTAGTGGGTGAGTTACCCACTGGTGTACACAGTAGTGGGTGAGTTACCCACTGGTGTACACAGTAGTGGTGGGTGAGTTACCCACTGGTGTACACAGTAGTGGGTGAGTTACCCACTGGTGTACACAGTACTGGTGGGTGAGTTACCCACTGGTGCACACAGTGGTGGGTGAGTTACCCACTGGTGTACACAGTAGTGGGTGAGTTACCCACTGATGTACACAGTAGTGGTGGGTGAGTTACCCACTGGTGTACACAGTAGTGGGTGAGTTACCCACTGGTGTACACAGTAGTGGGTGAGTTACCCACTGGTGTACACAGTAGTGGTGGGTGAGTTACCCACTGGTGCACACAGTAGTGGTGGGTGAGTTACCCACTGGTGCACACAGTAGTGGGTGAGTTACCCACTGGTGTACACAGTAGTGGTGGGTGAGTTACCCACTGGTGCACACAGTAGTGGTGGGTGAGTTACCCACTGGTGTACACAGTAGTGGTGGGTGAGTTACCCACTGGTGTACACAGTAGTGGGTGAGTTACTCACTGGTGTACACAGTAGTGGGTGAGTTACCCACTGGTGTACAAAGTAGTGGTGGGTGAGTTACCCACTGGTGTACAAAGTAGTGGGTGAGTTACCCACTGGTGTACACAGTAGTGGGTGAGTTACCCACTGGTGTACACAGTAGTGGTGGGTGAGTTACCCACTGGTGTACACAGTAGTGGGTGAGTTTCCCACTGGTGTACAAAGTAGTGGGTGAGTTACCCACTGGTGTACAAAGTAGTGGTGGGTGAGTTACCCACTGGTGTACAAAGTAGTGGTGGGTGAGTTACCCACTGGTGTACACAGTAGTGGGTGAGTTTCCCACTGGTGTACAAAGTAGTGGGTGAGTTACCCACTGGTGTACACAGTAGTGGGTGAGTTACCCACTGGTGTACACAGTAGTGGGTGAGTTACCCACTGGTGTACACAGTAGTGGTGGGTGGGTTACCCACTGGTGTACAAAGTAGTGGGTGAGTTACCCACTGGTGTACACAGTAGTGGGTGAGTTACCCACTGGTGTACACAGTAGTGATGGGTGAGTTACCTACTGGTGCACACAGTAGTGGGTGAGTTACCCACTGGTGTACACAGTAGTGGGTGAGTTACCCACTGGTGTACACAGTAGTGGTGGGTGAGTTACCCACTGTGTACACAGTAGTAGGTGAGTTACCACTGTGTACCACGTACTGGTGGGTGAGTTAACCACTGGTGTACACAGTAGTGGGTGAGTTACCCACTGGTGTACACAGTAGTGGTGGGTGAGTTACCCACTGGTGTACACAGTAGTGGTGGGTGAGTTACCCACTGGTGCACACAATGGTGAGTGAGTTACCCACTGGTGTACACAGTAGTGGGTGAGTTTACCCACTGGTGTACACAGTAGTGGTGGGTGAGTTACCCACTGGTGTACACAGTAGTGGGTGAGTTACCCACTGGTGTACACAGTAGTGGGTGAGTTACCCACTGGTGTACACAGTAGTGGTGGGTGAGTTACCCACTGGTGCACACAGTAGTGGTGGGTGAGTTACCACTGGTGCACACAGTAGTGAGTGAGTTACCCACCGGTGTACACAGTAGTGGTGGGTGAGTTACCCACTGGTGCACACAGTAGTGGTGGGTGAGTTATCCACTGGTGTACACAGTAGTGGTGGGTGAGTTACCTACTGGTGTACACAGTAGTGGGTGAGTTACCCACTGGTGTACACAGTAGTGGTGGGTGACTTACCCACTGGTGTACACAGTAGTGGTGGGTGAGTTACCCACTGGTGTACACAGTAGTGGTGGGTGAGTTACCCACTGGTGTACACAGTAGTGGTGGGTGAGTTACCCACTGGTGCACACAGTAGTATTGGGTGAGTTACCCACTGGTGTACACAGTAGTAGTGAGTGAGTTACCCACTGGTGCACACAGTAGTGGTGAGTTACCTACTGGTGTACCCAGTAGTGGTGGGTGAGTTACCCACTGGTGCACACAGTAGTGGATGAGTTACCCACTGGTGTACACAGTAGTGGTGGGTGAGTTACCCACTGGTGCACACAGTAGTGGGGTGAGTTACCCACTGGTGTACACAGTAGTGGTGGGTGTTTACCCACTGGTGTACACAGTAGTGGGTGAGTTTCCCACTGGTGTACACAGTAGTGGTGGGTGAGTTAACCACTGGTGTACACAGTATGGTGGGTGAGTTACCCACTGGTGTCCACAGTAGGGGTGAGTTTCCCACTGGTGTACACAGTAGTGGGTGAGTTACCCACTGGTGTACACAGTAGTGGTTGGTGAGTTAACCACTGTGCACACAGTAGTGGTTGGTGAGTTACCACTGGTGCACCAGTAGTGGGTGAGTTACCCCCTGGTGTACACAGTAGTGGTGGGTGAGTTACCCACTGGTGTACACAGTAGTGGTGGTGAGTTACCTACTGGGTACCAGTAGTGGTGGGTGAGTTACCCACTGGTGTAACACAGAGGGTGGGTGACTTAACCACTGGTGTACACAGTAGTGGTGGGTGAGTTACCTAC
>WNGS01162826.1:40628-52382 GCA_020271785.1 Procambarus virginalis
TTACTGTGTAGTTACTGTGTAGTTACTGTGTAGGGCTGTGTAGTTACTGTGTAGTTACTGTGTAGTTACTGTGTAGTGGCTGTGTAGTTACTGTGTAGTTACTGTGTAGTTACTGTGTAGTTACTGTGTAGTGGCTGTGTAGTTACTGTGTAGTTACTGTGTAGTGGCTGTGTAGTTACTGTGTAGTTACTGTGTAGTTACTGTGTAGTTACTGTGTAGTGGCTGTGTAGTTACTGTGTAGTTACTGTGTAGTTACTGTGTAGTTATTGTGTAGTTACTGTGTAGTGGCTGTGTAGTTACTGTGTAGTACTGTGTAGTTACTGTGTAGTTACTGTGTAGTGGCTGTGTAGTTACTGTGTAGTTACTGTGTAGTTACTGTGTAGTTACTGTGTAGTGGCTGTGTAGTTACTGTGTAGTTACTGTGTAGTTACTGTGTAGTTACTGTGTAGTGGCTGTGTAGTTACTGTGTAGTTACTGTGTAGTTACTGTGTAGTTACTGTGTAGTGGCTGTGTAGTTACTGTGTAGTTACTGTGTAGTTACTGTGTAGTGGCTGTGTAGTTACTGTGTAGTTACTGTGTAGTGGCTGTGTAGTTACTGTGTAGTTACTGTGTAGTGGCTGTGTAGTTACTGTGTAGTTACTGTGTAGTTACTGTGTAGTGGCTGTGTAGTTACTGTGTAGTTACTGTGTAGTGGCTGTGTAGTTACTGTGTAGTTACTGTGTAGTGGCTGTGTAGTTACTGTGTAGTTACTGTGTAGTGGCTGTGTAGTTACTGTGTAGTTACTGTGTAGTTACTGTGTAGTTACTGTGTAGTTACTGTGTAGTTACTGTGTAGTGGCTGAGAGACCTCACTTGACCACACCTACAACAACCTGTCCGCCTAATAGAGCGTCGTGTTTTGACGTATACTCAACCTAAGGCCAATAATCGTCGCACTATAAGACTGTAACACCTTGCGAAATTGACGTACTGTCCCGTTTTCTGTTATGGGTCCTCTGGTAGGTTAGGGTAAGGGCACTTTAGTACGACAGTTTCTTGACGTTGGGAAACGTTAGGAGGACGGGCAGGACTGTCTCGTTCGGGAATTCCGGGTTCGAATCCCGGGCACCTAATACACCTGGCTATAAGTAGTCACCGGGAGTTGGCTTGTTGTGGGGTTCGATCCCGGGTGGGCGGGCGGGGGGCGGGGGGGGGGGGAGTGCCACCTTGGGCAGACCTCGATACAAGACAGACAAGTATACACACACAGGCTGCCTGCTGGGGTGTATACACACACAGGCTGCCTGCTGGGGTGTATACACACACAGGCTGCCTGCTGGGGTGTATACACACACAGGCTGCCTGCTGGGGTGTATATACACACAGGCTGCCTGCTGGGGTGTATATACACACTGGCTGCCTGCTGGGGTGTATATACACACTGGCTGCCTGCTGGGGTGTATATACACACAGGCTGCCTGCTGGTGTGTATATACACACTGGCTGCCTGCTGGGGTGTATATACACACTGGCTGCCTGCTGGGGTGTATATACACACTGGCTGCCTGCTGGGGTGTATATACACACTGGATGCCTGCTGGGGTGTATACACACACAGGCTGCCTGCTGGGGTGTATACACACAGGCTGCCTGCTGGGGTGTATATACACACTGGCTGCCTGCTGGGGTGTATATACACACTGGCTGCCTGCTGGGGTGTATATACACACAGGCTGCCTGCTGGTGTGTATATACACACTGGCTGCCTGCTGGGGTGTATATACACACTGGCTGCCTGCTGGGGTGTATATACACACTGGCTGCCTGCTGGGGTGTATATACACACTGGCTGCCTGCTGGGGTGTATATACACACTGGATGCCTGCTGGGGTGTATATACACACAGGCTGCCTGCTGGAGTGTATACACACAGGCTGCCTGCTGGGGTGTATACACACAGGCTGCCTGCTGGGTGTATACACACTGACTGCCTGCTGGGGTGTATATACACACTGGCTGCCTGCTGGGGTGTATATACACACAGGCTGCCTGCTGGGGTGTATATACAAACAGGCTGCCTGCTGGGGTGTATACACACAGGCTGCCTGCTGGGGTGTATACACACTGGCTGCCTGCTGGGGTGTATATACACTGGCTGCCTGCTGGGGTGTATACACACTGGCTGCCTGCTGGGGTGTATATACACTCAGGCTGCCTGCTGGGGTGTATATACACACTGGCTGCCTGCTGGGGTGTATACACACTGGCTGCCTGCTGGGGTATACACACTGGCTGCCTGCTGGGGTGTATATACACACTGGCTGCCTGCTGGGGTGTATATACACACAGGCTGCCTGCTGGGGTGTATACACACTGGCTGCCTGCTGGGGTGTATATACACACTGGCTGCCTGCTGGGGTGTATATACACACAGGCTGCCTGCTGGGGTGTATATACACACAGGCTGCCTGCTGGGGTGTATATACACACAGGCTGCCTGCTGGGGTGTATATACACACAGGCTGCCTGCTGGGGTGTATACACTCTGGCTGCCTGCTGGGGTGTATATACACACAGGCTGCCTGCTGGGGTGTATATACACACAGGCTGCCTGCTGGGGTGTATATACACACAGGCTGCCTGCTGGGGTGTATATACACACAGGCTGCCTGCTGGGGTGTATATACACACAGGCTGCCTGCTGGGGTGTATATACACGCAGGCTGCCTGCTGGGGTGTATATACACACTGGCTGCCTGCTGGGGTGTATATACACTGGCTGCCTGCTGGGGTGTATATACACTGGCTGCCTGCTGGGGTGTATATACACACAGGCTGCCTGCTGGGGTGTATTACACACAGGCTGCCTGCTGGGGTGTATATACACACTGGCTGCCTGCTGGGGTGTATATACACACTGGCTGCCTGCTGGGGTGTATATACACACTGGCTGCCTGCTGGGGTGTATATACACACAGGCTGCCTGCTGGAGTGTATACACACAGGCTGCCTGCTGGGGTGTATACACACAGGCTGCCTGCTGGGTGTATACACACTGACTGCCTGCTGGGGTGTATATACACACTGGCTGCCTGCTGGGGTGTATATACACACAGGCTGCCTGCTGGGGTGTATATACAAACAGGCTGCCTGCTGGGGTGTATACACACAGGCTGCCTGCTGGGGTGTATACACACTGGCTGCCTGCTGGGGTGTATATACACTGGCTGCCTGCTGGGGTGTATACACACTGGCTGCCTGCTGGGGTGTATATACACTCAGGCTGCCTGCTGGGGTGTATATACACACTGGCTGCCTGCTGGGGTGTATACACACTGGCTGCCTGCTGGGGTGTATACACACTGGCTGCCTGCTGGGGTGTATATACACACTGGCTGCCTGCTGGGGTGTATATACACACAGGCTGCCTGCTGGGGTGTATACACACTGGCTGCCTGCTGGGGTGTATATACACACTGGCTGCCTGCTGGGGTGTATATACACACAGGCTGCCTGCTGGGGTGTATATACACACAGGCTGCCTGCTGGGGTGTATATACACACAGGCTGCCTGCTGGGGTGTATATACACACAGGCTGCCTGCTGGGGTGTATACACACTGGCTGCCTGCTGGGGTGTATATACACACAGGCTGCCTGCTGGGGTGTATATACACACAGGCTGCCTGCTGGGGTGTATATACACACAGGCTGCCTGCTGGGGTGTATATACACACAGGCTGCCTGCTGGGGTGTATATACACACAGGCTGCCTGCTGGGGTGTATATACACACAGGCTGCCTGCTGGGGTGTATATACACACTGGCTGCCTGCTGGGGTGTATATACACTGGCTGCCTGCTGGGGTGTATATACACTGGCTGCCTGCTGGGGTGTATATACACACAGGCTGCCTGCTGGGGTGTATATACACACAGGCTGCCTGCTGGGGTGTATATACACACAGGCTGCCTGCTGGGGTGTATATACACACAGGCTGCCTGCTGGGGTGTATACACACTGGCTGCCTGCTGGGGTGTATATACACACAGGCTGCCTGCTGGGGTGTATATACACACAGGCTGCCTGCTGGGTGTATATACACACAGGCTGCCTGCTGGGGTGTATATACACTGGCTGCCTGCTGGGGTGTATACACACACTGGCTGCCTGCTGGGTGTATACACACTGGCTGCCTGCTGGGGTGTATATACACACTGGCTGCCTGCTGGGGTGTATACACACTGGCTGCCTGCTGGGGTGTATACACACTGGCTGCCTGCTGGGGTGTATATACACACAGGCTGCCTGCTGGGGTGTATATACACACAGGCTGCCTGCTGGGGTGTATATACACACACAGGCTGCCTGCTGGGGTGTATATACACACAGGCTGCCTGCTGGGGTGTATATACACACAGGCTGCCTGCTGGGGTGTATATACACACATGCTGCCTGCTGGGGTGTATACACACTGGCTGCCTGCTGGGGTGTATATACACACAGGCTGCCTGCTGGGGTGTATACACACAGGCTGCCTGCTGGGTGTATACACACTGGCTGCCTGCTGGGGTGTATATACACACAGGCTGCCTGCTGGGGTGTATATACACACAGGCTGCCTGCTGGGGTGTATATACACTGGCTGCCTGCTGGGGTGTATATACACACAGGCTGCCTGCTGGGGTGTATATACACTGGCTGCCTGCTGGGGTGTATATACACACTGGCTGCCTGCTGGGGTGTATATACACACAGGCTGCCTGCTGGGGTGTATATACACACAGGCTGCCTGCTGGGGTGTATACACACAGGCTGCCTGCTGGGTGTATACACACTGGCTGCCTGCTGGGGTGTATATACACACTGGCTGCCTGCTGGGGTGTATATACACACTGGCTGCCTGCTGGGGTGTATATACACACAGGCTGCCTGCTGGGGTGTATATACACACTGGCTGCCTGCTGGGTGTATATACACACTGGCTGCCTGCTGGGGTGTATATACATGGCTGCCTGCTGGGGTGTAAACACACTGGCTGCCTGCTGGGGTGTATATACACACTGGCTGCCTGCTGGGGTGTATATACACACAGGCTGCCTGCTGGGGTGTATATACACACAGGCTGCCTGCTGGGGTGTATATACACTGGCTGCCTGCTGGGGTGTATATACACACAGGCTGCCTGCTGGGTGTATATACACACTGGCTGCCTGCTGGGGTGTATATACACACTGGCTGCCTGCTGGGTGTATACACACTGGCTGCCTGCTGGGTGTATACACACAGGCTGCCTGCTGGGTGTATACACACAGGCTGCCTGCTGGGGTGTATATACACACAGGCTGCCTGCTGGGGTGTATATACACACAGGCTGCCTGCTGGGGTGTATACACACACAGGCTGCCTGCTGGGGTGTTATACACACACGGCTGCCTGCTGGGTGTATACACACACTGGCTGCCTGCTGGGTGTATACACACTGGCTGCCTGCTGGGGTATATATACACACTGGCTGCCTGCTGGGGTGTATACACACTGGCTGCCTGCTGGGGTGTATACACACTGGCTGCCTGCTGGGGTGTATATACACACAGGCTGCCTGCTGGGGTGTATACACACACTGGCTGCCTGCTGGGTGTATACACACTGGCTGCCTGCTGGGGTGTATATACACACTGGCTGCCTGCTGGGGTGTATACACACTGGCTGCCTGCTGGGGTGTATACACACTGGCTGCCTGCTGGGGTGTATATACACACAGGCTGCCTGCTGGGGTGTATATACACACAGGCTGCCTGCTGGGGTGTATATACACACAGGCTGCCTGCTGGGGTGTATATACACACAGGCTGCCTGCTGGGGTGTATATACACACAGGCTGCCTGCTGGGGTGTATATACACAGGCTGCCTGCTGGGGTGTATACACACTGGCTGCCTGCTGGGGTGTATATACACACAGGCTGCCTGCTGGGGTGTATACACACAGGCTGCCTGCTGGGTGTATACACACTGGCTGCCTGCTGGGGTGTATATACACACAGGCTGCCTGCTGGGGTGTATATACACACAGGCTGCCTGCTGGGGTGTATATACACACAGGCTGCCTGCTGGGGGTGTATATACACTGGCTGCCTGCTGGGGTGTATATACACACAGGCTGCCTGCTGGGGTGTATACACACAGGCTGCCTGCTGGGGTGTATATACACACAGGCTGCCTGCTGGGGTGTATACACACAGGCTGCCTGCTGGGTGTATACACACTGGCTGCCTGCTGGGGTGTATATACACACAGGCTGCCTGCTGGGGTGTATATACACACAGGCTGCCTGCTGGGGTGTATACACACAGGCTGCCTGCTGGGGTGTATACACACTGGCTGCCTGCTGGGGTGTATATACACTGGCTGCCTGCTGGGGTGTATACACACTGGCTGCCTGCTGGGGTGTATACACACTGGCTGCCTGCTGGGGTGTATATACACACAGGCTGCCTGCTGGGGTGTATATACACACTGGCTGCCTGCTGGGTGTATACACACTGGCTGCCTGCTGGGGTGTATATACACACTGGCTGCCTGCTGGGGTGTATATACACACTGGCTGCCTGCTGGGGTGTATATACACTGGCTGCCTGCTGGGTGTATACACACTGGCTGCCTGCTGGGGTGTATATACACACTGGCTGCCTGCTGGGGTGTATATACACACTGGCTGCCTGCTGGGGTGTATATACACACTGCCTGCTGGGGTGTATATACACACTGGGGTGTATATACACACTGGCTGCCTGCTGGGGTGTATATACACACTGGGTGTATATATACACACTGGCTGCCTGCTGGGGTGTATATACACACTGGCTGCCTGCTGGGGTGTATATACACACAGGCTGCCTGCTGGGTGTATATACACACTGGCTGCCTGCTGGGGTGTATATACACACAGGCTGCCTGCTGGGGTGTATATACACACAGGCTGCCTGCTGGGGTGTATATACACACTGGCTGCCTGCTGGGGTGTATATATACACAGGCTGCCTGCTGGGGTGTATATACACACTGGCTGCCTGCTGGGTGTATATACACACTAGCTGCCTGCTGGGGTGTATATACACACAGGCTGCCTGCTGGGGTGTATATACACACAGGCTGCCTGCTGGGGTGTATATACACACAGGCTGCCTGCTGGGTGTATATACACACTGGCTGCCTGCTGGGGTGTATATACACACAGGCTGCCTGCTGGGTGTATATACACACTGGCTGCCTGCTGGGGTGTATATACACACAGGCTGCCTGCTGGGTGTATATACACACTGGCTGCCTGCTGGGGTGTATATACCACAGGCTGCCTGCTGGGGTGTATATACACCAGGCTGCCTGCTGGGTTATATACACACAGGCTGCCTGCTGGGGTTATATACACACTGGCTGCCTGCTGGGGTGTATATACACACAGGCTGCCTGCTGGGGTGTAATACACACAGGCTGCCTGCTGGGGTGTATATACACAGGCTGCCTGCTGGGGTGTATATACACACAGGCTGCCTGCTGGGTGTATATACACACAGGCTGCCTGCTGGGGTGTATATACACACAGGCTGCCCTGCTGGGGTGTATATACACACAGGCTGCCTGCTGGGTGTATATACACACAGGCTGCCTGCTGGGTGTATATACACACAGGCTGCCTGCTGGGGTGTATATACACACAGGCTGCCTGCTGGGTGTATATACACACAGGCTGCCTGCTGGGGTGTATATACACACAGGCTGCCTGCTGGGGTGTATATACACACTGGCTGCCTGCTGGGGTGTATATACACACAGGCTGCCTGCTGGGGTGTATATACACACTGGCTGCCTGCTGGGGTGTATATACACACAGGCTGCCTGCTGGGGTGTATATACACACAGGCTGCCTGCTGGGGTGTATATACACACAGGCTGCCTGCTGGGGTGTATATACACACTGGCTGCCTGCTGGGGTGTATATACACACAGGCTGCCTGCTGGGGTGTATATACACCACAGGCTGCCTGCTGGGGTGTATATACACACAGGCTGCCTGCTGGGGTGTGTATACACACAGGCTGCCTGCTGGGGTGTATATACACACTGGCTGCCTGCTGGGGTGTATATACACACTGGCTGCCTGCTGGGGTGTATACACACTGGCTGCCTGCTGGGGTGTATACACACTGGCTGCCTGCTGGGGTGTATACACACAGGCTGCCTGCTGGGGTGTATATACACACAGGCTGCCTGCTGGGTGTATATACACACAGGCTGCCTGCTGGGGTGTATATACACGCAGGCTGCCTGCTGGGGTGTATACACACAGGCTGCCTGCTGGGGTGTATACACACAGGCTGCCTGCTGGGGTGTATATACACACAGGCTGCCTGCTGGGGTGTATATACACCGGGCTGCCTGCTGGGGTGTATATACACACAGGCTGCCTGCTGGGGTGTATATACACACAGGCTGCCTGCTGGGGTGTATACACACAGGCTGCCTGCTGGGGTGTATACACACAGGCTGCCTGCTGGGGTGTATATACACACAGGCTGCCTGCTGGGGTGTATATACACCTGGCTGCCTGCTGGGGTGTATATACACACAGGCTGCCTGCTGGGGTGTATATACACACAGGCTGCCTGCTGGGGTGTATATACACACTGGCTGCCTGCTGGGGTGTATATACACACAGGCTGTCTGCTGGGGTGTATATACACACAGGCTGCCTGCTGGGGTGTATATACACACAGGCTGCCTGCTGGGGTGATATACACACAGGCTGCCTGCTGGGGTGTATACACACAGGCTGCCTGCTGGGGTGTATACACACAGGCTGCCTGCTGGGGTGTATATACACACAGGCTGCCTGCTGGGGTGTATATACACACTGGCTGCCTGCTGGGGTGTATATACACAGGCTGCCTGCTGGGGTGTATATACACACAGGCTGCCTGCTGGGGTGTATACACACGGCTGCCTGCTGGGTTGTATATACCACAGGCTGCCTGCTGGTGTATATACACACTGGCTGCCTGCTGGGGTGTATATACACTGGCTGCCTGCTGGGGTGTATATACACACAGGCTGCCTGCTGGGGTGTATATACACACAGGCTGCCTGCTGGGGTGTATATACACACAGGCTGCCTGCTGGGGTGTATACACACAGGCTGCCTGCTGGGGTGTATATACACACTGGCTGCCTGCTGGGGTGTATATACACACTGGCTGCCTGCTGGGGTGTATATACACACAGGCTGCCTGCTGGGGTGTATATACACCAGGCTGCCTGCTGGGGTGTATACACTGGCTGCCTGCTGGGGTGTATATACACACAGGCTGCCTGCTGGGGTGTATATACACACAGGCTGCCTGCTGGGGTGTATACACACACTGCCTGCTGGGGTGTATATACACACAGGCTGCCTGCTGGGGTGTATATACACACAGGCTGCCTGCTGGGGTGTATATACACACACAGGCTGCCTGCTGGGGTGTAATATACACACAGGCTGCCTGCTGGGGTGTATACACACAGGCTTCCTGCTGGGGTGTATACACACAGGCTGCCTACTGGGGTGTATATACACACAGGCTGCCTGCTGGGGTGTATATACACACTGGCTTGCCTGCTGGGGTGTATATACACACAGGCTGCCTGCTGGGGTGTATATACACACAGGCTGCCTGCTGGGGTGTATACACACAGGCTGCCTGCTGGGGTGTATATACACACAGGCTGCCTGCTGGGGTGTATATACACACTGGCTGCCTGCTGGGGTGTATATCACTGGCTGCCTGCTGGGGTGTAATACACACATGCTGCCTGCTGGGGTGTATATACACACAGGCTGCCTGCTGGGTGTAATACACACAGGCTGCCTGCTGGGGTGTATACACACAGGCTGCCTGCTGGGGTGTATATACACACACTGGCTGCCTGCTGGGTGTATATCACACTGGCTGCCTGCTGGGGTGTATATACACACAGGCTGCCCTGCTGGGGTGTATATACACAC
The DNA here is from genome assembly GCA_020271785.1 of Procambarus virginalis. Classification (NCBI taxonomy): domain Eukaryota; kingdom Metazoa; phylum Arthropoda; class Malacostraca; order Decapoda; family Cambaridae; genus Procambarus; species Procambarus virginalis. The sequence goes on from WNGS01162826.1 coordinate 50,649, forward strand.
AGGCTGCCTGCTGGGGTCTGGTGGGTGGCTCCCAGCTGGTAGTGGCTCCCAGCAGTAGTGCCAGGTGGGCTCCCAGCTAGTAGGTGGCTCCCAGCTGGTAGGTGGCTCCTCTGGCTGGTAGGTGGCTCCCGGCTGTAGGTGGCTCCCAGCTGGTAGTGGTCGCTGGCTCCCAGCTGGTAGGTGGCTCCCAGCTAGTAGGTGGCTCCCAGCTGGTGGTGGTCCCAGGTGGCTCCCAGCTGGTAGGATGGTGCTCCAGCTGGTGGTGGCTCCCAGCTGGTAGGTGGCTCCCAGCTGGTAGGTGGGTCGCCCAGCTGGTCGATGGCTTGGGCTCCCAGCTGGTAGGTGGCTCCCAGTGGTAGGTGGCTCCCAGCTGGTGGTGGCTCCCAGCTGGTAGGTGGCTCCCAGCTGGTAGATGGCTCCCAGCTGGTAGGTGGCTCCCAGCTGGTAGGGTGGCTCCCAGCTGTAGGTGGCTCCCAGCTGGTAGGGTGGCTCCCAGCTGGTAGGGGGCTCCCAGCTGGTGGTGGCTCCCAGCTGGTAGGTGGCTCCCAGCTGGTGGGTGGCTCCCAGCTGGTAGGTGGCTCCCAGCTGGTAGGTGGCTCCCAGCTGGTAGATGGGCTCCCAGCTAGTGGTGGCTCCCAGCTGGTAGTGGCTCCCAGCTAGGTAGGTGGCTCCCAGCTGGTAGATGGCTCCCAGCTAGTAGGTGGCTCCCAGCTGGTGTGGCTCCCTTGAGGTGGCTCCCAGTGGTGGGTTTGGTCCTGGAGCCAGGTCTCCGTGGTGGTCATGGAGCCAGGTCTCCGTGGTGGTCATGGAGCCAGGTCTCCGTGGTGGTCATGGAGGCCAGGTCTCCGTGGTGGTCATGGAGGCCAGGTCTCCGGGTGGTCTGGAGCCAGGTCTCCGTGGTGGTCATGGAGCCAGGTCTCCGTGGTGGTCATGGAGGCCAGGTCTCCGGGGTGGTCCTGGAGCCAGGTCTCCGGGGTGGTCATGGAGCCAGGTCTCCGGGGTGGTCATGGAGCCAGGTCTCCGTGGTGGTCTGAGCCAGGTCCCGTGGTGGTCTGGAGGCCAGGTCTCCGGGGGGTCTGGAGCAGGTCTCCGGGTGGTCTGGAGCCAGGTCTCCGGGGTGGTCATGGAGGCCAGGTCTCCGGGGTGGTCATGGAGCCAGGTCTCCGTGGTGGTCTGGAGCTAGGTCTCCGTGGTGGTCATGGAGCCAGGTCTCCGTGGTGGTCATGGAGCCAGGTCTCCGGGTGGTCCTGGAGCCAGGTCTCCGTGGTGGTCATGGAGCCAGGTCTCCGTGGTGGTCATGGAGGCCAGGTCTCCGTGGTGGTCATGGAGGCCAGGTCTCGGGGGTGGTCATGGAGCCAGGTCTCCGGGGGTGGTCTGGAGCCAGGTCTCCGGGGTGGTCATGGAGCCAGGTCTCCGGTGGTGGTCATGGAGCCAGGTCTCCGTGGTGGTCATGGAGCCAGGTCTCCGTGGTGGTCATGGAGCCAGGTCACCGTGGTGGTCCTGGAGCCAGGTCTCCGTGGTGGTCATGGAGCCAGGTCTCCGTGGTGGTCATGGAGCCAGGTCTCCGTGGTGGTCATGGAGGCCAGGTCTCCGTGGGTGGTCATGGAGCCAGGTCTCCGGGTGGTCTGGAGCCAGGTCTCCGTGGTGGTCATGGAGGCCAGGTCTCCGGGGTGGTCATGGAGCCAGGTCTCCGTGGTGGTCATGGAGGCCAGGTCTCCGGTGGTGGTCATGGAG
>WNGS01162828.1:8750-25660 GCA_020271785.1 Procambarus virginalis
TTTTTGAGTGATAACACCTTACCATTTCCCACTTCATATCCTAAGTACCAAATACTAGCTCTAGCAAAAGTACATTTGTGTAAGTTTACAATTTATTAGCCTCCTTTAAACATTTTATAGTTTAGCCAACCTTTTATATGATCCTCCCAATTTTGTGAAAATTACAATATCATCTAAGTAAGCTCTACCTTGTGGTATGTCTTTTAATACTAAGTTCATAAGACGCTGGAAAGTTGCTGGGGCATTTTTCAGCAAAAGGCATTACAGCAAATTCATACAACCCATCTGCAGTTATAAATGCACTCATCTCCCGTGCTCTTGGTGTTAAAGAAATTTGCCAGTTCTCTTTTGACAAATCTAGTTTAGTTACAAACTTGGCTTTACCAACACTATCTATACAATCATCCAATCTAGGTATTGGAAAATTATCATCAACAGTCATTACATCTAGATTATGGTAGTCAATGATCAACCTGTGAGTTCCATCCTTCTTTGGAACTAGAATTCAAGGACTACTTCAAGTGCTGCTGCTAGGTCTCGCCAATCCATGTTGAAGCATGTAATCAACATCTTTCCAGATGAGATTCAACTTGGCAGGGTTGACTCTATATGGGTGTGACTTGACTGGTTGGTTGTCTGTCACCTCGATGTCATGGTGAATATTGTAGTTTGGGTGGGAATATCGCCAAAGATATCTGCATGAGAAGTCAGCAACTGCTCCAAGTCCTGCTTTGCTCTGATGCCAAATGTTCCACCATCTTCTGGACATTAGGCAACCACTCTTCATTGCTAAAATAAGGTACATGAGCATTGGGTACATTATCAAAATCACATTCCCCATTATTCTTATCCACCTGGGTTACACTAAGCACCTGGTTGGTATGGTAGTTCCCTTCTGTGTTAGTTTCATCCTATTCACATGCACTACTATTTCCTTTCTCTTGAGATCAGGTGTCTGGATTACATCATTGGTGGGACTGAGTTTCTTTATCACTGTAATGGGTCTTGGAACCTATGCAACATTGTTGGTCCCTGTCGTGCCATTAGTACCACCACTTTATCACCTGCCTCAAAATGTCGTTGCTTTGTCTTTTTATCATATTGTGCCTTCATTTTGCCTTGAGCTTCTTTAAGATGAATTAAGGCTTTAGCCCTGTTTTTATTTAACTTATCTTGTAATTCATGAATATAGTTTACCTGCACAGCACTCTTTGGATTTCCGACCAACTTATCTCTTAAGATGGTTAAGGGACCTCTGACCTCATGGCAAAAACTAATGAGTTGGGTGAACACCCCAGGGACTCTTGATAAGTATCCCTCAGTGCCAGGAGCATCAGTGGAAGACCATCAACCCAGTCTCTGCCAGTTTCCATGCAACTGGTTCTCAGCATTTGTTTAAGGGTTTGGTGCATCCTTTCCAAAGTACCTTGGCTCTCAGGATGGTAAGTAGTGGATGTCTTATGGAGGATGCCAAACTCCCCACAAAACTGCTGAAAAGCTCTGGAAGTGAACTTGGCCCCATTATCTGTCTGCATTACTTTTAGTAAACCAAAAATAGTACAAAATTTCATTATGTGCCTTACTACCACTTTCGTTGTAGCATTTCTTACAGGGAATGCCTCAGGAAAACGTGTAGTCTGACACATTATGGTGATGGTATACATATTACCTCTCTTGGTTCTAGGTAATGGGCCTACTACATCGACTATAATATATAAACGGTTCCTCAGCAACCACAATTGGCTGTAAAGGCGCTTTTGGTATTACCTGGTTTGGTTTGAAAGTTTTTACACATACAGGATATTCATTACAATACTGGATGACATCTTTCTTTAATCCAGGCAAGGTAGTATGCTTGCCTATTTTCTTATATGCTTTTGTAATGCCCTGATGACCGCCTATATGTGAATCATGGGCTACACTTAGCACTTTTTCTCTATAACCCCTCGGTAGGACTTCTTGATTAACTACCTCCCAAGTGTGTGACACAGGTGAGCTCCTAGGTCTCCACTTCCGCATCCACACCTCTTTAGTGTAGTAATAAGTCAAAGCCTCCGCATCTGCCTCTAGTTCAGTTAATGCCTTATTATGCAAGTCAGTCAACGTAGGATCCGTTCTTTGCTGATAAATAAAATTTGATTTTGATCTCAAGTCTGAAGAGCCAGATGTGGTAACTGGACTACACTCTCCCCTACCCCTTTTCCTAGGTGGTTTGGTGGAGGTGCTCCCCATCCTGTTCCCATCTGCTTCTTCCAACTTGGCCATAAAAGTGTCACAAAGATCTACTTCACTATTTGATTGATTAACATCTAATTTTGTCTCCTGACTTACATTATTGGAAGTTAGTGATATTTGAGACTGATTTTGACTGGGTCACAGCACATGCTGTGTACATTACCTTGTCCTCAGAATCTGTCCGTTCATTAATCACCTCTGGTTTAGTTAGCATTATTGGGTGGTCATCTCTTTTAATTCGATTACCAGCAAGATCATTCCCCACAATTAGATTAACGCCAGCAACTGGTAATTTAGAACTAACACCTACTAAACTTTTGCCTTTAATAAAATAAAACAGGAGGTTTACTTCCCTCAAGGGTACAGTCTGGAAATCTCCAGTGATTCCCTGAATAATCATTACCTCTCCAGTCTCTGTAGACTGTATATATTGTATAACACTCTCTAATAGTAAAGATTGAGATGCCCCAGTATTCCTCAAAATTTTATCACCATGCCACAAACCATTTGCAGTGTTATTTCCCATTTGATATAAACTCCCAAAATGATTTATAGCAAGTGCATTTTATCCCATTATTTTTGCTACACCTTTGGGTTTCCTCCCAACACACACTGTGAGTGCCATAGGCCCTTTTTCTGGGTGGAGAAACCAACAACTCTTTACAGCATGACCTTTCCTATAGCAGTAGGAACACTGTTTCAACTCTGGGTGAGGCTTATTACTGGTGTGCACCTCTTTGGGTTTCACATTACTCTCTTTACCACCTGGCACCTTCGAAAAAGTGTTTCCTTGACCTGCTGTTGGGTACATGTGGGACCCAAATCTGACTTTGCTTTGCCAAAGTCAAATTGCTAGTTGAGGAGTTTAGTGCTCGACCAGATCCTTGCCTATTTGATTGAATTTTATTTTTAAATGTTACTTTATGCATCAACTCTTATTCATCAGCTAATTTAGCCAACTCATAAATATCTCTGGGTAAGTTCTCTGCCAAATACAAAGTCACATTAGAAGGTATGTAAGATAAAAATTCTTTTACCAGGAGTAAATTTTGAAGAGAATCCAGATCCCTAATTTTTTCTGCATCTAACCATTTATTAAACATATTATATTTCTCTTGTGCAAATTCTACCAATGTTTGACTTGGATCTTGTCTCAGTTGTCTAAACTTTTGCCTATAAGCCTCAGGAACAAGTTGATAAGCAGTAAGGATTGCTGCCTTTTCCTTCTCATAGTCTAAACTGTCACTCAAAGGCATAGCTGCAAATATCTTCTGTGCCTTTCCCACCAACTGACCTTGAAGAAGAGATACCCATTGTGTTTCAGGCCATTCCATACTCTGTGCCAACTTTTCAAAATGAGTGAAGAACTGGTCTGGGGCAGTCTCACAGAAAAGAGGAAACTTGATATTTTTGTTAACCTTTAACTACCCAGGTGTTTCTAAATCAACAACACCAGTATTTTCTGATCTAATTCCCAATTCTGCTAGCCTAATCTCTAACTCTATTTTTTTCATAGCTTGCTCCACTTTTAACCTCTTCATAGCTAGTTCTACCTCCAGCCTCTTCTCAGCTTGCTCTGCCTCCACCCTCTTCTGAGCTTGTTCTGCCTCCAGCTGCAACTTCTTTAGTTCCAATTTTGCCTGCCTGCAAGAAACACAAATGCGAACAAGCCCGAATGGTCCCCAGGCATATATACAACCGAAAACTCACACCCCAGAAGTGACTCGAACCCCATAAGTGACGTGTTTCTCACGTGTGCCCCAAAGAATGAGGTGATTTGATAAAATACCATGCAAAAGATTACCATCAGAGTGCCGTCGGGATAATGGGGTAAATAGCTTCGGCTACCATCATCTTTTGAACGGTCGTGATGGTCGAGTGGTAAAGGTGTCCTTTACACCAGTTGGATAGTGCTCCTGGCAGTATGGGTTTGAGTCACTTCTGGGGTGTGGGTTTTCGGTTGCATATATGCCTGGGGACCATTCAGGCTTGTTTGCATAATATATATATATATATATATATATATATATATATATATATATATATATATATATATATATATATTTATATGACGTACCTAGTAGCCAGAATGCACTTTTTGGTTTACTATGCAAGGCCCGATTTGCCTAATAGGCCGAGTGATTTTTTTTATTTTCAATAAATTGTTTCCATTTAGTTTATTTTAATTATTATTATTATATTATATTAGGAACATAAATTATTAACATAGTTGTGCTTGTTTAAGTTAGGTTTAGATAGTTTAGGTTAGGTTAGGTAGGGTTGATTAGGTTCAGTCATATATAAACGTTAGTTTTAACTCAAACTTTAAGTGTATCGAGCCCTCAGTGAACCATATTACAAGTGCAGTGATATATCACGAAATTATACACATGTGTTTGCGTCACCCTCTGCCCCCCCCCCACCCATACCCTCAAGTTAGTGTGTACCATCACCCAACCCACGAGTCGAGAGGTGCCGGTCTCCCCGCCTCTGCTCCACCCAACCGCGACCGCCACCTCCATACTACGTCCACCCAGCATCCGCGCCCGCCCACCCAGCGCCCGCCAAGCACCCACCCAGCATCCGCCCCTGCCTGCCCAGCGCCCGTCCAGCGTCCACCCAACGCCCGAGGATGTCGGAGGTCACGACTGACAGCCAGGCTTCTCTCAGTCAAGAGGAGCCATCAACCAGCGTCAGGTACGGCACATGCCCCGTGTGTGACAAGGTGGGGCGTCTCAAGATCAACGGGGGTGATTCAAGCATGCCCATAACGGAACCAATTGTCCGGTTAGGTGACGGCCTCCCAAAGAGAGTACCAATTTTTGGGGGTGCTATATTAAGCTGGATTAGGGCATGGCTATACCAAAGGAAACAGAGAGTTAGTATAAATGGAGTCAAGTCAGAGTGGGAAAATGTTGTAAGTGGAGTGCCTCAAGGCTCTGTCCTGGGACCTCTGTTGTTTATAATATATATAAATGATTTAGATTCAGGTTTGAGTAGCAACATTTGCAAATTTGCCGATGATACGAAAATCGGTAGGGAAATTAATTCGGAGGAGGACTCACTATCACTTAAAGTTAATCTAGACAGGGTTTTGAAATGGTCAAAGGACTGGCAGATGCAGTTTAATGCTGATAAATGTAAAGTTCTGAGGCTAGGTAATGATGATAGAGTTACAAGATACGAGCTAGATGGTGTTGAGATTGCGAAGTCGGATTGCGAAAGGGATCTGGGAGTCAGTCAGTCAGGTGCCGTCACACTGAGAGGTTGTGTTAGCTGGAGCTCCGATTGTAGTAATATTATTACAGCAATAATGGAAGGATTAGTAAAGGAACTGGTCAATCTAGTTGGAGATCTGAGGACAGAGCTGGATTCGCTACGGGAGGAGGTACGTTTGCTGAAGCAACATCAGGAAGAAATAAAGGAGGCCTTTGTTGAGACCAGAATTAAGAAGTCCTCGTCTTGGCAAGTTGTGAAAGACAGGGGTCTTAAGAAGACCTTGGCAAAACCGACAACTAATAGCCTACAGACTTTTAACGCATTTGATGTGTTAGAGGACGGGTGCTGTGGTGAACCTGTTGTTCAACGAGGAGCCAAAGGCAAAGCAACGAAGAGCATTGAAATGCAGGTCCCTCAAACTGCTCGAAAGGAAAAGGGAGAATCGAAGCGAATTTTGGTTGTGGGAGATTCCCAGGTGAGATATTTAGACAGAACGTTTTGTGCCAGAGATAGGGGGAACAGATTAAGGGTGTGCTATCCGGGAGCTGGAATTGGTGATATTGTTGGAAGCATGAATGAAATTATGAAGGGAAATGGGAACAAACCCATTATTTGTATTAATGCAGGGGGTAATGATGTTGGAAGAGTTAGGAGTAAGGAACTAATACAGAGATTCAGGACAGCCATTGAATTAGTTATGAGCAAGGGAGGAATCCCGATCATATGTGGCATTCTTCCAAGAAAGGGAGTGGGAAATGAATGGATGTCGAGGGCACTTGGTGTCATTTGCCGGCTGGAAAGATATTGCAAATCAAATGCAATATCTTTCATAGACAACTGGGAACACATCTGTGGAAGGAATGAAATGTATGCTCGTGATGGGGTGCATCTATCGAGAGCTGGGGTTGTTGCTGTTGCGAACTCGTTGGAAGAAGTGGTTAGAGGTGTTTGTTTGGGTTTAAACTGTTAGTAGATAGAGGTATGGGAATTGATTTGGAGGAAAGAGGTAATAAAAGTATGTGTTTGTGGGAGAAAGGAATTGGCAAAATGATCAGGGAAAGAGAAGGGCCTCAAAATAACTATTCACTTAGGGTATATTACACTAACAATAGAAGTCTAAGAAATAAAATTAACGAAATAAATGCTCTTGTCTGCACAGAAAAAATAGATATTATTGCACTTACCGAAACGTGGATGAATGTAGATAATAGAGAACTATTAGCTGAATATCAAATAAATGGATTTAAACTATTTCACACAGATATATATATTAGACGAGGAGGTGGAGTAGCCATATACGTTAGGGACAATTTGAAATGTAGTCTCAAAGAGGGAATCAAAACTGAGCCGCACACAGAAACTATTTGGATAGAATTAAACCGCGTAACATTGTGGAGGTGGGGTCCCTCGATTGTTTCAAGCTTGGGTTGGACATGCATATGAGTGGGATTGGGTGGTTATAAATAGGAGCTGTCTCGTATGGGCCAATAGGCCTTCTGCAGTTGCCTTTGTTCTTATGTTCTTAAACGAAAAAGCAAATAATATTATAATAGGAGTTATATATAGGCCACCAAATTTAGACAGAATGGAAGCAAAGCATCTATGGGATGAATATCTAGGGCATCTAGATCTAACAGTATTTATGTCATGGGTGACTTTAATTTTAGTGGAATAAACTGGTTGAACAAAACAGGGAATAGTGAAGCAGAAGATTTTCTAGAATTAATTGACGATTGCTTTCTTACGCAACACATTAAGGAACCAACACGGGAAAATAATATTTTAGATTTAGTGTTAACTAACAGGGAAACACAAATTAATAAGGCTAATCGGACACTCGGATTTATTTATCGCAGCGTTAGTAACAAGACACCTGGTGTGGTTCTCAAGCTATATCTTGCTCTAGTTAGGCCCCATTTAGATTATGCAGTTCAGTTTTGGTCGCCATATTGTAGAATGGATATAAATTCACTTGAACGTGTCCAGCGTAGAATGACTAAGTTAATTCCCCAAATTAGAAATCTTTCATATGAAGAAAGATTAGCTAAGCTTAAGTTTAGGTGCTGTCGTCAGGTGCTGTCACAGTGAGAGGTTGTGTTAGCTGGAGCTCTGATTGTAACAACATTATTATAGCAATAATGGAAGGATTACTGAAGGAATTGGTGAACTTAGTTGGAACTCTGAGAGCAGAGATGGATTCCTTACGAGAGGAGGTACGACAGCTGAAACGTCGGGAAGAAACGGAGAAGACCAATATTAACAAGACCTCGTCGTGGAGAGTCGTTGGGGACAGGGGTCTTAAGAAGACCTTGACAAGGCCGCCTACAGACGCCCTAAAGACAGCAAATTCATTTGCCGTGTTGGAGGACGAGTGCTATGGTGAGCCAGCAGTTCACTCCGAAAAGAAATCAGCAAGGAGCGGCGAAGCGCGGGCCCTCAGGGTGCTCAGAAAGTTAAGGAGGTACCGAAGCGAATTTTGGTTGTGGGAGATTCCCAGGTGAGGTATTTAGACAGAACGTTTTGTGCCAGAGATAGGGGGAACAGATTAAGAGTTTGCTATCCGGGAGCTGGAATTGGTGATATTGTTGGAAACATGAATGATATTATGACGGGAAATGGGAACAAACCCATAATTTGTATTAGTGCAGGGGGTAATGATATTGGACGAGTTAGGAGTGAGGAACTAATACAGAGATTCAGGACAGCCATTGAATTAGTTAGGAGCAAGGGAGGAATCCCGATCATATGTGGCATTCTCCCAAGAAAGGGAGTGGGAAATGAATGGATGTCGAGGGCACTTGGTGTCAATTGCCGGCTGGAAAGATATTGCAAATCAAATGCAATATCTTTCATAGACAACTGGGAACACTTCTATGGAAGAAATGAAATGTATGCTCGTGATGGGGTGCATCTATCAAGGGCTGGGGTTGCTGTTGTTGCGAACTCGTTGGAACCAGTGGTTAGAGGTGTTTGTTTAGGTTTAAACTGTTAGTAGATAGTGGTATGGGAATTAATTTGGAGGAAAGAGGTAATAAAAGTATGTGTTTGTGGGAGAAAGGAATTGGCAAAATGATCAGGGAAAAAGAAGGGCCTCAAAATAACAATTCACTTAGGGTATATTACACTAACAGTAGAAGTCTAAGAAATAAAATTAACGAATTAAATGCTCTTGTCTGCACAGAAAAAATAGATATTATTGCACTTACGGAAACGTGGATGAATGTAGAAAATAGAGAACTATTAGCTGAATATCAAATAAATGGATTTAAACTATTTCACACAGATCGATATATTAGACGAGGAGGGGGAGTAGCCATATATGTTAGGGACAATTTGAAATGTAGTCTCAAAGAGGGAATCAAAACTGAGCCACACACAGAAACTATTTGGATAGAATTAAACGAAAAAGCAAATAATATTATAATAGGAGTTATATATAGGCCACCAAATTTAGACAGAATGGAAGCAAAGCATCTATGGGATGAAATATCTAGAGCATCTAGATCTAACAGTATTTATGTCATGGGTGACTTTAATTTTAGTGGAATAAACTGGTTGAACAAAACAGGGAATAGTGAAGCAGAAGATTTTCTAGAATTAATTGACGATTGCTTTCTTACGCAACACATTAAGGAACCAACGCGGGAAATAATATTTTAGATTTAGTGTTAACTAACAGGGAAACACAAATTAAGGACATGGAAATAGGGAGTGAGCTAGGGAACAGTGATCACAAAGAAATCAGATTTAGCATAGAATGGAATAGACCTGTAGGAGAAAATTCTGTTAAAGTGCCAGATTTTCGAAAAGCTGATTTTAACAGCCTAAGAAATTTTCTGGGTCAAATAGATTGGAAAGTCTTGGGTATAGGGTGTGGGCCGGTCTTGGAGCGGGACATGAACCCAGCGATAGGTGACGTAAAAGGGGATTTCGATGTGGATTCAATATATAACTTATTTAAGAATATTCTAAACAAAGCACAGGAACGTAGTATACCATACAAATTGAACAGATCGAATACTAATGACCCAAAGTGGATAACAAAGAATTTGAAGAACCTTATAGGTAAAAAGAGAGCCTGGTACAAAAGGATTAAAAATGGGGAGGTTACTTTAGAACAGGAATTCGTACAACTGGTTAGAAATGTTAAAAAAGAGATAAGGAAAGCAAAAAGAAACTATGAAGTTCGCATAGCAGGGCAAGCAAAGACAAATCCTAAAGGGTTTTTTCAGTTATATCGAACTAAGACTAGGGAAAGGATAGGTCCATTAAAAACTGAGACAGGTCAAATAACGGATAATGACGAGGAGATGAGTAGTATTTTTAACAAATATTTTATATCTGTATTTACTAAAGAAGAACTTAACAATATGCCTTCAGCCGAACAAGTCTATGTGGGTGGGGATGAGGACAGGTTGATTAGTTTAGCAGTTACCAGGGAGGATGTAATTAAACAATTAGTAAAACTAAAACCAAACAAATCCCCAGGGCCGGATGAAGTGTTTGCCAGGGTGCTTAAAGAATGCAAAGAGGAGCTTTCCGAGCCACTGTCAACCATATTTAATAAATCAATAGAGTTAGGCAGAGTGCCAGAGTCATGGAAGGTAGCTAATGTGGTACCAATTTTTAAGAAAGGAGATAGATCACTTCCATCAAACTATCGGCCAATTAGCCTAACGTCTATTGTGGGAAAGTTACTTGAATCGATAATTGCAAATGCAATTCGTCTTCATCTTGAAAAACATAAATTAATAAATGAGTCGCAACATGGTTTTACAAATGGCCGTTCATGTTTAACAAATTTGCTATCTTTTTATTCCAGCATAGTTGAGGCAGTTGATAGTGGTAAGGATTGTGATGTTGTGTACCTTGACTTTAGCAAAGCTTTTGATACAGTGCCACATGAAAGACTAATTAAAAAAATAGAGGCTCATGGTATTGGGGGTGCTATATTAAGTTGGATTAGGGCATGGCTATTCCAAAGGAAACAGAGAGTTAGTATAAATGGGCTTAAGTCAGAGTGGGATAATGTTGTTAGTGGAGTGCCTCAAGGCTCTGTCCTGGGACCTCTGTTGTTTATAATATATATAAATGATTTAGATTCAGGTTTGAGTAGCAACATTTGCAAATTTGCAGATGATACAAAAATCGGTAGGGAAATTAACACGAAAGAAGACTCGGTATCACTTCAAGTTGATCTAAATAGGGTTTTAAAATGATCAAAAGACTGGCAGATGCAATTTAATGCTAATAAATGTAAAGTTTTGAGGCTAGGTAATGATGATGGAGTTACAAGATACGAGCTAGATGGTGTTGAGATTGCGAAGTCGGATTGCGAAAGGGATCTAGGAGTTATGATTAGTAAGAATTTAAAACAAAAGGATCAATGCATGAAAGTTCGTAATAAGGCAAATAGGACACTGGGATTTATTAATCGAAGCGTTAGTAACAAGACACCTGGTGTGGTTCTTCAGTAATATCTTGCTCTAGTTAGGCCCCATTTAGATTATGCAGTTCAGTTTTGGTCGCCATATTATAGAATGGATATAAATTCACTTGAACGTGTCCAGCGTAGGATGACTAAGTTAATTCCGCAAATTAGAAATCTTTCATATGAAGAAAATTAACAAAGCTTAAGATGCATTCACTGGAAAGGCGAAGAGTTAGGGGTGACATGATAGAAGTTTACAAGTGGATGAATGGACATAACAAAGGAGATATTAATAGGGTATTAAAAGTATCAACACAAGACAGAACACGAAACAATGGGTATAAATTGGATAAGTTTAGATTTAGGAAAGACTTGGGTAAATACTGGTTCAGTAACAGGGTTGTTGATTTGTGGAACCAATTGCCGCGTAACATTGTGGAGGTGGGGTCCCTCGATTGTTTCAAGCATGGGTTGGACATGCATATGAGTGGGATTGGGTGGTTATAAATAGGAGCTGCCTCGTATGGGCCAATAGGCCTTCTGCAGTTGCCTTTATTCTTATGTTCTTATCAATAATTTTCCAAGAGAGGACAACCAGGCACCCCTCCCCACCCGTTCCATAAACACCCACCACAGGAAACACCCACCACAGAGCAACAGTCAGCAAGAAAAGAGAAGAAGGCAACACAATAGGGGCGATCAGTCATCACCAGCGAGGACATAGTTGCCACCAGAGACGCCGATACAGCACAAGCCCTAAGAGAAAAACACCCACTCAGAGCTCCACGTGATGACAGTGTTCCTCTTGTCAGCGTCACCAGAGCAGAACCCCTGTGTGTGCTCGAATTCATGGTGCATAAAGCAGCTTTATGCACCATGGATTTTCTGGAGTTCCATCCACTACAACACAGTTGCTTCTTTTACTGTTCACATAATAAGTATTTTTTCTTGTCTTCTTTATTATTAAAATATGAACATTAATTTGGAAATAATCTAGTAAATTATCACTTTTATCAGATAATTTGAGGAGAAAATTGGAGATCAAATCAATATGGATGTGACTGGAATATTAGTAAGTCAGGGACACTGCATTGCCTAGATAATAGTCTTTTGGTCACCTAAACGTTTCTCACAACTTTGATGTAAATTAACTGTCTATGTGCGCATGTACCATTCTAGCAGTCTTCACCTTGTTGTGAAGACTGCTTCACCTTCACAGAATCAAGAAATAGCTTTTTAATCTATATTATTACTGGTTCCTTCTCTTCATCTCACTTATGTTTAGATCTTTGCATTTGTCAGTGTTAAGGGAATATGGCTATCTTTCAGACCAGCGCTTGAGCGCACCAGGGTCTCCTTGTAGTCAGTCACAAACGTCTTTGTTTGTAAATCTCTGCAAGTATTCATAATCTGAAAGTAAGGACACTTATGATTCTTCTTTTAGTTTGATGACATATCACAATCTGAATGGCTCCAAAATATTTCATGGGGGTACACTGCTTAGGTTTCTTAATACCTGCAACTGTTTGCCACTGATTACTCTTCTTTCAGCATTACCTTATGTTTTCAACCAATGACATGTTCTCTCCTCCACTCCTGGACTCCTTTAGTTATTAAATCCTGGTCTTCAATTTTCGGATGGGGACTTACTAAATTGAACAGCGTTACACGTTTTTTGATTTTAAATGAAAATTCAGGCAGCTAACCCTTCTTCCATCTATTTTTTGTATTTTTATTTAAATATCAGCCTTATAAACTCCTTGGGCATTATCTGTTTTAAATGAATGCATGCTAGTGATTTGAGAGATATCTTCATTTCATAAGTGTTTCAGACGTTTCCTTGCAAGCTTCTCTAGCACCTAACTGAGAATGGTCGATAATGAAACTACTGTGTAGTTTAGTGCCTCCTGTGTACTTTCATTGTGGCACATTAGCACTACATTGGCTGTCTTCCATTCCTTTGGCCACTCCCTGTTTTTCAGTGATGAGTCGAAGAGTTAATAGGAATATTAAAACCGCAACTACATCTTTCAGTCTCCACAAATGCCATTTGTTACTTACAGTAACGTGGTGGGTGAGTGTTTATGACTCACATTTTGCTAACAGTTACGTGGTGAGTGGGTGTTTATGAGATAATGAGACGTAATAATGAGTGTTGCGGGATTTAAATGTGGATATGCACAACAGTTTGTGTGCCTTCTGCTATGGTACCGATCATGCGGTTGACTCTACTTGTTAAGTACACTCCTCACTTAATCTAAGTACTATCGCCGTGAATTCCAGATTCTGCGTATCTTATAGCGGACCCACGTCGATTGTACGACGAGATGGAGTACTTAATTGTCATTGATGGCACTGTTTCACGTAGTTTTGCTGAGGCTGCACAACAACACGCCTCCTCTTCACAACGACACAGCCCAGAGTGAATTTTGCGGGCACGTGAGGTCCGACGCTAGGCTGTTGTTGTTGTTAAAGATTTAGCTACTCAGGACGAAGTGTCCATGTAGCACAAGCTATGGTGAGCCCGTATTTGAGTTTGGTTATACATGATAACCTTTTTCCTGTGGGTCTAAGTTTAAAATGGAGGAAGGGATTTCTCTTCTTTCCTGTTTATTTATCGCTTCTGTTTTAGTGCACTGGTTTTATTCTTGTTTTATTAACATTATCTTGGTGGTGGATGTAGATGCAGAATGCTCACTAATGAGTCCCATTCCTCAACGGCTTTTCTAATCATTGTAGTCGTGGTGGAATGTGCATCTAATGCAGCTGCTGTCGTTGGATTAATGTTGAGTTTGATACGCAGGGGTTCAGTAGCTTCACATTCCAGTAAGTAGTGCAACAGTGGCGCCTCTGCTTCAGTTTCACATATGTGACACTCTTTAACTATTGGGTGTCGTGCATGGGACTAAGTCTGGTAACCCGTACCCGAAGCATCTCGTGTTCGGGCTCATCTGAGAGCCTGAGTCTTCAGGATTCCAAATATGTTACAAAGACCGTTGTAGCACATTTGAGGAAAGAGTTAGAGGGAGCAACAGCCTTTATTGTGTAGAGTGTTCCCGCGCTCGGTGTCAGGTGGTAACCACCACAGCCACCACTCTGTTACCATGGCAACGCCCGTCGGCCATCTTGGTCGACCATCTTGGAGTTACCCTGCGGCCATGGTAGCTCGCCTCTGGTTCTGATTGGCTGAGGAGGGTCGGCAGCTGTATTCCTACCCCAGATTGCTTTGTTTGAGGAGGACCCCGGGAAGACTCCAGGATCCTCTCTCACGACGCCATTCTGCCTCCAGCCTACGCTCTTGCCTGATGTCCTCCTTTGCTCATTCGGCCAAATTGAGTAAAGGGCGTCGTGGCGGTTGGCTACTGTACATTTCCAGCCTCCATTCATCTACGTTGTGCTTCTGTGGGTAGAGCAGAGTCCGGGAACACTTCGTATTTCGAAGGGAGGGAGTCAGGGAGTGTATTAGAAGTAATCATGGAATGTGGGCAATAAAGTTCATACGAGCATTAACGAGTTCGTCCTCACTCCGCAAGGGCGGAGGCTGGAGGCAGAATGGCGTCATGAGAGAGGATCCTGGCATCTTCCCGCGTCCTCCTCAAAGAAACCAATTAGAGGAAGGCATACAGCTGGTTTGTCAGACGTTCTGACCACCTGCTAGTGATCTGTAGCAGTAGAGTGAAAGGGAAATTCGTGCCAGTGTTCAGGGGCAGTTTTCTCATTGAAATTCGTGGTAATTTTGTGAGAGTCTCTAGCCGTGAGCGCCGCCATCTTGTACGAAACCGCACCGTGTGTGAGAAAGGTTACGAAACCGCGCCGAGCCATGCGAGCCTCCGCACAAAGCTAGCCAGCCACTGCTGCCGTGAGGAGTGGCCAGCCACCGCCGCCTTGAGGAGTGACCAGCCACCGCCGCCTTGAGGAGTGGCCAGCCACTGCCGCCTTGAGGAGTGGCCAGCCACCGCCGCCTTGAGGAGTGGCCAGCCACCGCCGCCTTGAGGAGTGGCCAGCCACCGCCGCCTTGAGGAGTGGCCAGCCACCGCCGCCTTGAGGAGTGGCCAGCCACCGCCGCCTTGAGGAGTGGCCAGCCACCGCCGCCTTGAGGAGTGACCAACCACCGCCGCCTTGAGGAGTGGCCAGCCACCGCCGCCTAGAGGAGTGGCCAGCCACCGCCGCCTTGAGGAGTGGCCAGCCACCGCCGCCTTGAGGAGTGGCCAGCCACCGCCGCCTTGAGGAGTGGCCAGCCACCACCGCCTTGAAGATAGCCAGCCACCGCCGCCTTGAGGAGTGGCCAGCCACCGCCGCCTTGCGGAGTGGCCAGCCACCGCCGCCTTGATGAGTGGCCAGCCACTGCTGCCATGAGGAGTGGCCAGCCACTGCTGCCATGAGGAGTGACCAGCCACCGCCGCCTTGAGGAGTGGCCGGCCACTGCCGCCTTGAGGAGTGGCCAGCCACTGCCGCCTTGAGGAGTGGCCAGCCACCGCCGCCTTGAGGAGTGGCCAGCCACTGCTGCCATGAAGAGTGGCCAGCCACCGCCGCCTTGAGGAGTGGCGAGCCACCGCCGCCTTGAGGAGTGGCCAGCTACCGCCTTGAGGAGTGGCCAGCCACCGCCTTGAGGAGTGGCCAGCCACCGCCTTGAGGAGTGGCCAGCCACCGTCTTGAGGAGTGGCCAGCCACCGCCTTGAGGAATGGCCAGCCACCGCTGCCTTGAGGAGTGGCCAGCCACCGCCTTGAGGAGTGGCCAGCCACCGCCACCTTGAGGAGTGGCCAGCCCCCGCCTTGAGGAGTGGCCAGCCACCGCCTTGAGGAGTGGCCAGCCACCGCCTTGAGGAGTGGCCAGCCACCGCCACCTTGAGGAGTGGCCAGCCACCGCCGCCTTGAGGAGTGGCCAGCCACCGCCGCCTTGAGGAGTGGCCAGCTACCGCCTTGAGGAGTGGCCAGCCACCGCCTTGAGGAGTGGCCAGCCACCGCCGCCTTGAGGAGTGGCCAGCCACCGCCTTGAGGAGTGGCCAGCCAACGCCGCCTTGAGGAGTGGCCAGCCACCGCCACCTTGAGGAGTGGCCAGCCACCGCCGCCTTGAGGAGTGGCCAGCCACCGCCGCCTTGAGGAGTTGCCAGCCACCGCCGCCTTGAGGAGTGGCCAGCCACCGCCGCCTTGAGGAGTGACCAGCCACCGCCGCCTTGAGGAGTGACCAGCCACCCCCGCCATGAGGAGTGGCCAGCCACCGCCACCTTGAGGAGTGGCCAGCCACTGCCACCTTGAGGAGTGGCCAGCCATCGCCGCCTTGAGGAGTGGCCAGCCACTGCCGCCTTGAGGAGTGGCCAGCCACCGCCACCTTGAGGAGTGGCATGCCACCGCCGCCTTGAGGAGTGGCCAGCCACCGCCACCTTGAGGAGTGGCCAGCCACCGCCGCCTTGAGGAGTGGCCAGCCACCGCCGCCTTGAGGAGTGGCCAGCCACTGCCGCCTTGAGGAGTGGCCAGCCACCGCCGCCTTGAGGAGTGACCAGCCACCGCCGCCATGAGGAGTGGCCAGCCACCGCCACCTTGAGGAGTGGCCAGCCACCGCTGCCTTGAGGAGTGGCCAGCCACTGCCGCCTTGAGGAGTGGCCAGCCACCGCCGCCTTGAGGAGTGGCCAGCCACTGCCGCCTTGAGGAGTGGCCAGCCACTGCCGCCTTGAGGAGTGGCCAGCCACTGCCGCCTTGAGGAGTGGCCAGCCACTGCCGCCTTGAGGAGTGGCCAGCCACTGCCGCCTTGAGGAGTGGCCAGCCACTGCCGCCTTGAGGAGTGGCCAGCCACTGCCTCCTTGAGGAGTGGCCAGCCACTGCCGCCTTGAGGAGTGGCCAGCCACTGCCGCCTTGAGGAGTGGCCAGCCACTGCCGCCTTGAGGAGTGGCCAGCCACCGCCGCCTTGAGGAGTGGCCAGCCACCGCCGCCTTGAGGAGTGGCCAGCCACTGCCGCCTTGAGGAGTGGCCAGCCACCGCCACCTTGAGGAGTGGCCAGCCACCGCCGCCTTGAGGAGTGGCCAGCCAC
>WNGS01162828.1:33477-56118 GCA_020271785.1 Procambarus virginalis
CCAGCCACCGCCACCTTGAGGAGTGGCCAGCCACCGCCGCCTTGAGGAGTGGCCAGCCACCGCCGCCTTGAGGAGTGGCCAGCCACCGCCTCCATGAGGAGTGACCAGTCACCGCCGCCTTGAGGAGTGGCCAGCCACCGCCACCTTGAGGAGTGGCAGCCACCGCCACCTTGAGGAGTGGCCAGCCACCGCCACCTTGAGGAGTGGCCAGCCACCGCCGCCTTGAGGAGTGACCAGTCACCGCCGCCTTGAGGAGTGGCCAGCCACCGCCACCTTGAGGAGTGACCAGCCCCCGCCGCCTTGAGTAGTGACCAGTCACCGCCGCCTTGAGGAGTGGCCAGCCACCGCCCCTGAGGAGTGGCCAGCCACCGCCACCTTGAGGAGTGGCTAGCCACCGCCGCCTTGAGGAGTGGCCAGCCACCGCCCCTTGAGGAGTGGCTAGCCACCGCCGCCTTGAGGAGTGGCCAGCCACCGCCACCTTGAGGAGTGGCTAGCCACCGCCGCATTGAGGAGTGGCCAGCCACCGCCGCATTGAGGAGTGACCAGCCAGCACCACCTTGAGGACTAGCCAGCCACCGCCACCTTGAGGAGTGGCAGCCACCGCCGCTTGAGGAGTGGCCAGCCACCGCCGCCTTGAGGAGTGGCCAGCCACCGCCGCCTTGAGGAGTGGCCAGCCACCACCGCCTTGAGGAGTGGCCAGCCACCGCCGCCTTGAGGAGTGGCCAGCCACACCGCCTTGAGGAGTGGCCAGCCACCGCCGCATTGAGGAGTGGCCAGCCACACCACCTTGAGGAAGCCAGCCACCGCACCTTGAGGAGTGGCCAGCCACCGCCGCCTTGAGGAGTGTCCAGCCACCGCCGCCTTGAGGAGAGTGGCCACCGCCGCCTTGAGGAGTGGCCAGCCACCGCCGCCTTGAGGAGTGGCCAGCCACCACCGCCTTGAGGAGTGGCCAGCCACCGCCGCCTTGAGGAGTGGCCAGCCACCGCCGCCTTGAGGAGTGGCCAGCCACCGCCACCTTGAGGAGTTGGCCAGCCACCGCCACCTTGAGGAGTGGCCAGCCACCGCCGCCTTGAGGAGTGGCCAGCCACCGCCACCTTGAGGAGTGGCCAGCCACCACCGCCTTGAGGAGTGGCCAGCCACACCGCCTTGAGGAGTGGCCAGCCACCGCCGCCTTGAGGAGTGGCCAGCCACCGCCACCTTGAGGAGTGCCAGCCACCGCCGCCTTGAGGAGTGCCAGCCACTGCCGCCTTGAGGAGTGGCCAGCCACCGCCACCTTGAGGAGTGGCCAGCCACTGCCACCTTGAGAGTGGCCAGCCACCGCCACCTTGAGGAGTGGCCAGCCACCGCCACCTTGAGGAGTTGCCAACCGCCACCTTGAGGAGTGGCCAGCCACCGCCACCTTGAGGTTGCCAGCCACCGCCACCTTGAGGAGTGGCCAGCCACCGCCACCTTGAGGAGTTGCCAGCCACCGCCACCTTGAGGAGTGGCCAGCCACCGCCACCTTGAGGAGTTGCCAGCCACCGCCGCCTTGACGAGTGGCCAGCCACCGCCGCCTTGAGGAGTGGCCAGCTACCGCCACTTGAGGAGTGGCCAGCCACTGCCGCCTTGAGGAGTGGCCAGCCACCGCCGCCTTGAGGAGTGGCCAGCCACCGCCACCTTGAGGAGTGGCCAGCCACCGCGACCTTGAGGAGTGGCCAGCTACCGCCACCTTGAGGAGTGGCCAGCCACCGCCACTTGAGGAGTGGCCAGCCACTGCCGCCTTGAGGAGTGGCCAGCCACCGCCACCTTGAGGAGTGGCCAGCCACTGCCGCCTTGAGGAGTGGCCAGCCACCGCCGCCTTGAGGAGTGGACCAGCCACCCCACCTTGAGGAGTGTGCCAGCCACCGCCACCTTGATGAGTGGCCAGCCACCGCCGCCTTGAGAGTGGCCAGCCACCGCCACCTTGAGGAGTGGCCAGCCACGCGCCACCTTGAGGAGTGGCAGCCACTGCCGCCTTGAGGAGTGGCCAGCCACCGCCACCTTGAGGAGTGGCCAGCCACCCCGCCTAGAGGAGTGGTCAGCCACCGCCACCTTGAGGAGTGGCCAGCCACCGCCACTTTGAGGAGTGGCCAGCCACCGCCACCTTGAGGAGTGGCCAGCCACCGCCAGCTTGAGGAGTGGCCAGCCACCGCCACCTTGAGAGTGGCCAGCCACTGCCGCCTTGAGGAGTGGCCAGCCACCGCCGCCTTGAGGAGTGGCCAGCCACCGCCACCTTGAGGAGTGACCAGACACCTACAGCTGGGTGCCTGGGTATGGTTGGAGTTACGGGTATGCATTGTAGCCGACTGTGTAAATGAAATAAGTACTCTGTGTGATTTTTGGTGACTATTATCTCTAAGCCTGGATTCGAGAGTGAGGTGGTCCGCCAGCATTGTCTCCATGCACCTGTAGAGGTGAAGAGAAGTGCAGGCGTGTGAGATTTTCATCTTTATTGACGTTCCTTGTCAGTCCAAGAGGCACTTAAGTCTAGCGAGGGCAGACGTACAGTATATGTGTGTGGTGTGTGAGTGTACAGACGGGAACAGAGTAAACGTCTATTAGACTAAGGACTGTGTGGCTGTCCTAGTATTGTATATTCCATTCTGGTAGGATTTTAGGTAATTCATTCTAGGTGATTATCTTATTCCATGTTGTGTAATCTTTTGAAGGAGAGGAAGTCCAGTACAGTAGTGAAATATGTGACTACAACCGTGCGCACCACCTGGCCAGGTGGCCTCATTAGAGCCAGCTGGCCAGGTGGTGCAAAGGTATGTAGCCACATAGTGTTGTAGGGAAATTTTCCCGGAAGTTTGGCTCGTGCCGGACGCGTGTGAGCGTCCGGAGTTTGTTACGCGGTCTGGAATGAGGGGGGTCATGTTGGGGGGTAGGAGAGTATGTGGTGTATGTGGTAGAGTATGGAATATGAGGAGAATAGGAAAAGATTAGAATATGTGGATAAGGTAAATGAATATGTATGGGTGTTTGCTGTAGAGTTAATCCTGTGTGTATAATAGTTGATTAATAGATGAGACTAAGTAATGCTATGTAGAGGGTGTGTGTAGGTGTGAGGGGTCCCAACATAGCCGGATATGTGATGGGTGGGGGGAGGGGAGGGAGGGGTAAGGGGAGCTTCCCCCTCAGCAGGAGAGGGTTGGAGGGTCATTGTGGTTTGTGGTTTTTGACAGCCATTATTTCTTCGAGGTACGCAGCTGTGTTTGGTGGTGATCTATGAGGGTAAAAAGTTGGCCATACACGGGCATGAAGTGTCAGGAGGGTAGGAGAGAGAGCAGAGTCTCTTAAGATGTGAATGCGAGGATGTAGCAGTTGGCAGAGAAGGTCTGTTTATGTAACAATGCACGTGTGAGTGTATAGGTGACAGACCAGCGTGTGTTGGAAGTCGCACCAGGGGGGATGTGCTCCATTAGCCTTAATCGTTTTTCAAAGTCTACAGAGGGTCTGGGAGATGTTCACCCAGCAGGGCTCTCCCATCACTGCGGTTTCGTTAAGGAGGCGTTGTTCTTGCTCCAGCCAGCAGGTCCTCACCTGCTACCATCAATCACTTTTCATTTGACCGGGATCGTATATCCACACACACACAAACCCGACGTTAGTTTCACTTTCAGTCTCATTTGCTACACACACGCCATACAGCTCTGCATCATGGAAAGACGAATCTTAACAGCCTGCATGAAATGGTGTGTGTCTATATTCCATAACCAAATCAACAATGTAGTCTTCNTCTATTTAAATTTTTCCGATTGCATTGAAAAATATATTTTCATAGATTTCGATTTATTTGATTTTTATTGAATTATTTTTGTGACATTGTGTTGGAATTGAGCTGAGTTGTTTACCATACCATTCATTTTGTAGGAATAAGTGGAAGCCACACCTGTGACAGGTAAAGCTATGCTTTTCTTGAAACACAGCGCCACTCTGTTGCATGTAAGAAGAAACACATGCTATACTAACTTTGTTATAATTCCATTTAATGTTCTGATTGCATTGCTCAATTGAATTTTCATAGATTTTTATTTATTTTTATTTTGAATTAACTATTTTATGTAAATTGTTTTGGAATATAGCTGTTGTTACCATACCGTTCATTTCGTGAGTATAGTATATTCTATTTTTCATATTTTCATTTATTTTTTAACTGTTTTTCTTATATTTTAGTGATGAGAACATCAGATCACTTTTTGTTCCCAATTTTCTGACACAGGTGGAAACTGAGTATCCAAATGAGCCACGGGATGTTAGAAAAAACTTTTTCAGTGTCAGATAGTTAAAGATGGAATGCATTAGGCAGTGATGTGGTGGAGGCTGACTCCAAACACAGTTTCTAACGTAAATATGATAAGACCAGTAGGCTCAAGAATCTGTACATCGGTTGATTGACAGTTGAGAGGCGGGACCAAGAGCCAGAGCTCAACCCCGACAAGTACACTTAGGTGAGTACACATGTAAATATATTCATATGGAGATGTGATAGAGCCCTGTAGGCTCAGGAATCTGTACATCAATTGATTATGATTGTGAGGTGGGATCAAAGAGCAGAGCTCAATCCTGCAAGCACAACTAGGTGAGTACAACGAGGGTGAGTACACACACACGCGCGCGCGCGCGCGCACACACACACAACACAACACACACACACACAACACCCACACACACACACCAACACACCCCACACACACACACACACACACACACACACTCTTGATGAGAAAGGAATGGAGGTTCAGGAGATGTTTTCCCAGGCTGCGAGGGGCACTATACATTACATGCACCATAACGATAGGAAGATTATGAGTAGAAGTAGCGGTGATATATAACCCTCCACTAAACGACAGAAGCCAGGCAAGAGGATGATAAAACATCACGGCAGTTAACACTATAATTCAGAGGGCAGCCACTGCTGCCTGTAGAAACGATCCCTTGCTCATCATGGTGAATTTCAATCACGGAAGGATAGACGGGTGAACAAGGAACCACACGGAGGTGAGGAAACATGTGAGCTAAACAAAAAGTGGTGACAAAACGTTTTAAGCCAGCATGTCAGGGGGACCCAGTAGGATGAGAGAACCGATAATCTGCGAGACTCAACCTAGTATTCACTCTGAACGACTCCGACTTAAGGGAAAAACGGTTTCGAGGCCCCAGTAGGAATAAGCAATCACAGTGTAATCACGTTTGAGTATTTGTTCGAAGAACTGTTAATGTACTCAAGGAATTGACCTGAAAACAAAAGGCTGGCATTCCGAAACACAAACTACGGGATAAGAAAATTCCTAACATATATATCAGGGAAAGCTCAGGGAAAGACGGCCCAAGATATGACGGACTACATCACGAAGAAGTTTAAGGAGGCAGCAGACAAGTTGCCCCGTCTGAAAGGAAAAAAACGAAATGCAGATGAGAATCCCATGGTTTGATTAGAGATGTAAGCTGGTAAGGCAACAAATACAAGGGTGCGAAGAAACAATAGAAATAAAGGATACTTGAGAGCATAAAAAGATACCAGAGTACAAGAAATGAATACGTCAGGGTGAGGAGAAAGGCAGAAGGGCAATACGAAAATGACATAGCAAGCATGGAAAATACTCAACCTAAATTGCTGCACAGCAACATCGAAGAAAAAAACGGTGAAGGAACAGGTAATGAAATTGAGGAACGGGCTGGCAGATTCACTACACAAACGATAAGAAGTGTGCAATGTTTGCCAGTTGATTGATCGCATGTTGAAAATTATGCTTTGCTCAATAAACACATTGCTTGCTTTAAATACTCGTGTCCCGGGTTCAAATCCCGGAAGGCTCTGATAATTTCAATAGGAATATTTCATTGTAAAAAATGAGATTAAATAACGTAACTAAACTCAAATATCCACGCCTGTTGGTCTAGGGAATGATTCCTGCTTTGGGTGCAGGAGGTCCCGGGTTCAACTCCCGGACAGGCCCTCAATATTTTCCTTCCTGAGCAAGTTAATTATAATGTAAATTATTTGCTTACATTTTACCAACATTAAGAAATGCAACTATTAAACATAGGAGACATCATAAGACTTAATTTTAAGTAGGAAATCAATATGATGCATATAATTTAAAATGTAATTAACTAATCTGTATAAATGGAAATGTTCGTTTGTTAAAAATCGCTAATCTCCGAAATTTCTTCACCGATTGCTTTGAAATTTTCACACAACGTTCATTCGCATCCGAGCAGGTTTTTACATACATACTATATTGATGTTACGTCTGTGACGGTAAAAAAAATGCTTTTTCTGAAAAACCATATTTTTCAAGTGTATTTCATGTGAGAGAAATCTTCGAAATCTCTTTACCAATTGCTTTGAAATTTTCACACAACGTTCCATTCGCATCCGAGCGGGTTTTTATATACATACTATATAGATGCCACGTCTGTAACGGGAAAAAAACGGCTTTTTTTGAAAAACTGTTTTTCCTGTGACGGAAATCTTCGAAACGTCTTTACCGATCACTTTGAAATTTTGACACAACGTTGCATTGGAATAGGCGAGTGTTTTTATATGCCTACTATATACATGCCTCACCTATGACAGGAAAAAACTTGCTTTTTTAGAAAAACAGCGGCATCTGTATGACGTAAGAGCAACACACGCTATATTCTCCGAAAATTCTTTACTGATAGCTTTGAAATTTGGACACAACTTCCATTTGAATATGTGCATGTTTTTATATACCTACTATATAGATACCAAACCTAAGACTGGTAAAAACATGATTTAAAAAAAACAGCGCCATCTGTCACACGTAAGAGCAACACTCTACACAAAAATGTTTCGATTCCAAGTCAATGTTCCCGATTGTATTGATAAATTATATTTTCATAGATTTGGATTTATTTTCATTTGGATTTAATATTTTTGTGTGACATTGCACTGGAATTGAGCTAATTCCAAATATGCGTGTTGTTTGCCATACCAATTATTTCGTGGGTATAGTTTATTTGTTTCTTTTTTCATTGTTTTTCATATCATTTCTAACTGTTCTTCTTATTTTTCAGTGCAATTGGTGTAGAAATTGAGCTGCGTCGATTGATTTGTGTTTGAATTGAAATATTTAGTTAGTATTTTTTGTTTTTGTTTTGAAAACATGAAAATGGACAACACGTTTATTTCACAGCTGCAAATGTGCAACAGCTATGAAACCCCCAGCTACAACGTTAAGTGCTTTCTTCACGTTATGTCATAATGACGTGTTTGCGAAAACACTGCCGTATTCCAAAGTGCCGTCGTATTACACATGGAATGCGAGTAGAAAATCATTTGAACGACGCAAACGAGGAGAGCGAGTCGACGGACAACCTGGCATATTCAAATAAACTACGATAGGCAGACTGTATACCGTGCATCGCAATCAGGATGAATGCTTCTTTCTTCGCATGTTGTTGGTAAATGTTCCCGGTCCAATGTCTTTCCAGCAATTGAGATTTGTCCACCGCGTTACACATGCCACTTTCTGTAGTGCATGTCAAGCTCTGAATATTTTGGAGAACGACCGACACTGGTTTTAGTTTAGTTCATTTATTATGCACCCCATACCCACCTTGTGGGCGGTAGTGGAAAGGGTTACAGAGGCACATAATGGGCTCAGGGACTGAACCCCACAATTCATTTAGCTTAGCAAGTTACATTCTTGATGAGCTAGTTACAAAATTCAATATAAGTCGTCACATCAACAATGGGTTCGAGATCGACCACAAGCACAGTTTTTAAATTAAGCAACTGACATGTGGAGAGTTAGTGTCACAATTGATATGTTTGTCCTGCACACCGCCCCCCCCCCCATCCAGTGGGCAGCGGTGGATAGGTTACAATCATTTAGTTACTACCTACAGTTAGCAAACTGGGGATATTCGGCTAAAATTTTTAGTAGCAGATCATTTTAATGAAATATTTAAACATCGTTGGAACATTGGTTATAGAATTGTCTCTAAATTCACGTATCTTTTCGCACTCCATCACATAGTGACGGAGGATGTGCGAATAATTTTGTTGACACAGTTTACATTTGGTCAGGTCTACATCGGCAGATAATGAAAATTCCCAGAGATACTTGTAACCGAGTCTAAGCCGAGCAGTAGTAACATCTAGAAGTCTGCTGATTTTATTGGATGATCCATAGATGTGTGGCTCCTCTTGTATGATAGTATGATGATAGATGCTGGTGTCAATTTCACTTTGCCTCAGTTCTACAAGATCTTGTTGAAGTTCTCGGTGTACTGCTGCTCTCACATTGCTCATTGACAATCCAAGGTTACACTCAACGGCTCCTTTAAAGGCAGATTTTTTGGCTAACTTATCAGCTCTATCATACAATCGGAGGCCAACATGAGATGGAGACCACATGAAATGTACTCTGTTACCATCCTTAATAATTGTATTGTATTTGTGTCTAGCTTCAGACACGAGCATGTTACAGTTATGTCTTAAAGAGTTGAGAGCATTTAAGGATGATAAGGAGTCCCTAACAATTAATGTATCAAGTTTGGAGACTTGTACACATTTCAGTGCAAGGAGCAAGGCAAATAGTTCGGTCTGAAGGGTAGAGGCCCAGTTGTTTATACGGACTCCCCACTCAAAGTATAGGCCATCGCCCATTGTCAGGACAACTGAAATTCCAGCTGCACCCGTATAGCGGTGTTGGGAACCATCAGTGTATATGGTTTGAGAGAGAGAATGCTCTATGGACAGAGCATCAATATGGCTTAAGGCGTTGAGCTTTGCCTCAAGACGAAGCTTGGGCTGATCTCTAATTTGCTTCATGGGTGGAAAGGGAGGGATTAAAACTGGAAAGGGTGTAACCTCCCACGGTGCAGGAAAGTGCCGTTGTTGTTCCTCTTGGTACAAATTATGAACCTGATACATTCTGAGTTGAGTTCCAGTTTTAGTTATCCATTTGGAACAATGTGATCTTTATTAAAGAAATTCTGGAGAGCTTCTGTTCAAGGGTTAGGATGAGTTAGCCTAAGCATTTTTATACCAATTTGACAGTTAATTTCAGTAACACGATCAACAACGCTCGAAATATTAAGTTCCGTTCTCATGTTAAGTATCTTTGTGGTACGAGGGTACCCAATGATTATCCTCAAGGCTTCGTTCTGCAATTTTTCAAGCCCTCCAAGCTGGGATGTATGCATTAATGACGCGTCCAACACGTAACATCCAAATCAAATTCGTGAATTGTTTGCAATCATATTGACCACCGGCTCTTCTTCATCTACAACAGAATTATGGGAGAAATATAAATCGCACATAGCTGAAGATATTATCCGTCGAATACATAAGGAAAATTCAAATATGAACATGGATTTCACAGCAAAAATAAACCTCGAAGCGATGATAATGATTGAAGATTTGTGCTTAGAAATCGTGAACAAAGTTCTCAGTCAATTGTAAATGCCATCACCGAGTCGATCTCCTCCTGTACCGTTCGAAGTAGAAAAAAATGAACAAAGCGTCGAGAACAAAATTACAACAAGGGTGATCTGTTGTCGTATGTGCAATCAAATATTCCTTAGCTAACGCTTGAGCGAAAAAGCATTTACAATCAAATAATTCAACTTGTCGAAAAAGGGCTTTGAGAAATCTTCTTAGATGCGCCAGGAAAAACTGGTAAAACCTTTCTAATTAGATTGATTCTGGCAGCATTTCGATCCCAAAATGGCATAACCTTAGCTCCTGGATCGTCCGAAATAGTTGCAACATTGCTACCAGATGGAAGAACTGCTACTTCGGCTTTGAAATTGCTATGGAACATGAGATTCATTGAAACTCCCATGTGCAACATTTCCAAAGCATCCGGCATGGGAAAAGTATTGCAGAAATATAAACTTATTGTTTACAATAAATGAACAATGGCCCACAAAATATCGTTCGAGGCACTTGATCGATCATTGCATGATTTGCGTGGAAACATCAGACCATTTGGGAACGCATTAATATTGCTTGCAGGAAATTTCAGGCAAACATTACCTGTAATTCCACGATCGACACCAGCGGACGAAATAAATGCTCACCTGAAATATTCTACTTTGTGGCGCCATGTGAAGACATTTAAATTAACTACAAATATGCGTGTAGTTATGTAGCTACTGTAAAACGATCGATCAGCTGAGATATTCTCACATCAATTTCTGGAAATTGGGAACGAAAACGTGCCGGTTGATCTGACCTCTGGACGAATTTCATTGTCTCATAACTTCTGCAATTTAGTGACGTCAAAAGAAGAATTAATTAAAAAAGTATTTCCCAATATTCAAACTAATTATATGAATCACTATTAGCTGAATGAACGAGCTATCCCTGCGGCTAAGAACAAAGATGCCTACGAACTTAACAATATTATTCATTCTAACATTCATAGCGAGGCAGTCACATACAAGTCCATGGACACTGTTGTGGAAGCAGATGAAGCGGTTAATTATCCAACAGAATTTTTAAATTCACTCGATCTGCCAGGGATACCACCGCACATATTACAATTGAAAATCGGCGTGCCAAGTATCATGTTGAGAAATATCAATCAGTCAAAACTTTGTAGCGGCACTCGGCTTGGAGTAAAAAAAATAATCAGCAGCGTCCCAGAAGCAACAATCTTGACAGGACTTGTCAAAAGTGAAGAGGTCCTCATTCCTCGCATTACTATGATTCCAACAGATATGCCATTTCAATTTAACAAAATTATAATTTCCAATTCGATTGGTGTTTGCAGTCACCATCAACAAAGCTCAGGGCCAATCCTCAGAATTGTGCGGTTTATTTCTAGACACGGATTGCTTCTCACATGGACAATTACATGTTGTGTGTTCAAGAGTCGGCAAACCAGACAATCTCTATATCTCCACAGACAATGGAACAACAAAAAATATTGTATACACACAAGCATTGTGAAATTATACATATTAGAAACGTGCACTTTCTCTTTTCTTTCTTTTCCATTTAACCAGACTGAGCCACAGCAACGAATGGCGAGTACTGCTAGTCTATATAAATATAAATGGAAATGTTCGTTTGTTCAAAATCGCTAATCTCCGAAAGTTCTTCAAAGATTACTTCAAAATATTCACACAACGTTCCATTCGCATCCGAGCAGATTTTTATATACATACTATATAGATGTTACGTCTGTGACGGCAAAAACATGTTTTTTTCTGAAAAACTGTGTTTTTCATGTTTTTCTTGTGAGGGAAATCTTCGAAATCTCTTTACCAATTGCTTTGAAATTTTGACACTACGTTGCATTCGAATAGGCGAGTCTTTTTATATATCTACTATATACATGCCTCTCCTGTGAGAGGAAAAAAACATTTTTTTTTTAAACAGTGCCATCTGTTAGACGTAGGAGCAACACATGCTGTAATCTTCGAAAGTTCTTCACTGATTGCTTTTAAATTTTGACACAACGTTACATTCGAATAGGCGCGTCTTTTTTATATCTATTATATAGATGCCATTCCTTTGACGAGTAAAAACATGCGTTTTTCTGAAAAACAGCGCCATCAGTTGCACATAATAACAACACACACGCAGTACTAAATTTGTCACAAATTCCATTTCAATGTTTCCGATTGCATTGATAAGTTATATTTTCATAAATTTCAATTTATTTTATTTTTTATTGAATAATTTTTGTGACATTGTTTGGAAATTGAGCTGTGTTATTTACCATACCATTCATTTTGTCGGAATAAGTATGGAAGCCACACCTGTGACAAGTAAAACTATATTTTTCTTGAAAAACAGCACCATCCCTTGCATGTAAGAACAATACACATGCTATACAAAATATGTTACAAATCCATTTCAATGTTTCTGATTGCATTGAAATTGAATTTTCATAAATATCTTGCAGTCTCCGTGGTGTAGTGGTAAGACACTCGCCTGGCGTTCCGCGAGCACTACGTCATGGGTTCGTATCCTGGCTGGGGAGGATTTACTGGGCGCAATTCCTTAACTGTAGCCTCTGTTTAACGCAACAGTAAAATGTGTACTTGGATGAAAAAACGATTCTTCGCGGCAGGGGATCGTATTCCAGGGACCTGCCCGAAACGCTACGCGTACTAGTGGCTGTACAAGAATGTAACAACTCTTGTATATATCTCAAAAAAAAGTTATTTATTTTTATTTATATTTAATTATTTTGTGTGAATTGTATTGGAATTGAGCTGTGATTTTACCATACCTCTCATTTTGTGAGTATAGTATATTTTATTTTTCATATTTTCATTTCATTTTTTAACTGTTTTTCTTATATGTTAGTGATGAGAACATCAGATCACTTTATGTTCCAAAATTTCTGACAAATGTAGAAACTGAGTACCCAAATGAGCCACAGGGATGTTAGAAAGAACATTTTCAGTGTCAGAGTAGTTAACAGATGGAATGCATTAGGCAGTGATGTGGTGGAGGCTGACTCCATACACATTTTCAGTTGTAGATATGATAGAGCCTAGTAGGCTCAAGAATCTGTACATCGGTTGATTGACAGTTAAGAGGCAGGACCAAAGAGCCAGAGCTCATCCACTACAAGCACAATTAGGTGAGTACAATTAGGTGAGTACTCATGTAAATATATTCGTATGTAGAAGTGATAGAGCAGTGTAGGCTCAGGAATCTGTACATCAGTTGATTGACGGTTGAGAGGCGGGACCAAAGAGCCAGAGCTCAATCCCCGCAAACACAACTAGGTGAGTACAACTAGGTGAGTACACACACACACACACACACACACACACACACACACACACACACACTCCTTGATGAGAAAGGAATGAAGGTTCAAGGAGATGGTTATCCCAGGCTGCGGTGGGTACTGTACATTACATGCACCATGATATGGGGAAGATTATGAGTAGAAGCAGCGGTGATATATAACCCTCCACCAAACGACAGAAGACCCAGGTAAGAGGATGACAGAAACATCATGGCAGTTAACACTATAATTCAGAGGGCAGCCACTGCTGCCTGTAGAAACCGATCCCTTCTGCTCATCATGAGGAATTTTAATCACGGAAGGATAGACTGGGAGAACAAGGAACCACACAGAGGTGAGGAAACATGGTGAGCTAAACTATTGGAGGTGGCGACAAAACGTTTTAAGCCAGCATGTCAGGGGACCAACTAGGATGAGAGGAAACGATAATCTGCGAGACTCGACCTAGACTTCACTCTGAACGACTCCGACTTAAGGGGAATCGGTTTCGAGGCCCCAGTAGCAATAAGCAATCACAGTGTAATCACGTTTGAGTATTTGGTCGAAGAACAGTTAATGTACTCAAGGAAGGGACCTGAAAACAAAAGGCAGGCATTCTGAAAGGGAAACTACGAGGAAATAAGAAAATTCCTAACATATATAACTTGGGAAAGCTCAGGGGGAAAGACGGCCCAAGATATGATGGACTACATCACGAAGAAGTTTAAGGAGGCAGCAGACAAGTTTGCCCCGGTCTGCAAGTAAAAAAAACGAAATGCAGATGAGAATCCCATGGTTTAATTAGTGATGTAAGCTAGTAAGGCAACAAAATACAAGGGTGCTGAGAAACAATATTAATAACAGGATACTTGTGAGCAGAGAAAGATACCAGAGTGCAAGAAATGAATACGTCAGGGTGAGGAGAGAGGCAGAAGGGCAATACGAAAATAACATAGCAAGCATGGAAAATACTCAACCTAAATTGCTGCACAGCAACATCAGAAGAAGAAAACAGTGAAGGAACAGGTAATGAAATTGAGGATACGGGCTGGCAGATTCACTACAAACAATAAGGAAGAGTGCGATGTTTACCAGTTGATTGATCACATGCTGAAAATTATGCTTTGCTCAAGAAAAACATTGCTTGCTGTAAATACTCGTGACCCGAGTTCGAATCCCGGACAGGCTCTGACAATTTTCAATAGGCATATTTCATTGTCAAAAAGGAGATTTAAATAACGTAACTAAACACAAATATCCACGGCCTGTTGGTCTAGTGGAATGATTCCTGCTTTGGGTGCAGGAGGTCCCGGGTTCAACTCCCGGACAGGCCCTCAATATTTTCCTTCCTGAGCAAGTTAATTATACTGTAAATTTAATTGCTTACATTTTGCCAACATTAAGAAACGCACTATTAAACATTGGAGACATCATAAGACTTCATTTTAAGTAGCAAACCAGTATGATGCATATAATTTAAAATGTAATTAACTAATCTATATAAATGAAAATGGAAATGTTCGTTTGTTAAGAATCGCTAATCTCCGAAAGTTCTTCACCGATTGCTTTGAAATTTTCACACAACGTTCCATTCGCATCCGAGCAGGTTTTTTTATACATACTATATAGAGGTTACGTCTGTGACAGTAAAAAACATGCTTTTTCAGAAAAACTGTATTTTTCATGTGAGGGAAATCTTCGAAATCTCTTTACTAATTGCTTTCAAATTTTGACACCACGTTGCATTCGAATAGGCGCGTCTTTTTATATATCTACTATATACATGCCTCACCTGTGAAAGGAAAGAAACATGTTTTTTTTAACAGTGCCATCTGTTAGATGTAGGAGCAACACACGCTGTAATCTTCAAAAGTTCTTCACCGATTGCTTTGAAATTTTGACACAACGTTACATTCGAATAGGCGCGTCTTTTTATATATCTACTATATAGATGCCATCCCTTTGACAGGTAAACACATTTTTTTTTTTTAAACAGTACCATCTGTTACACCTAATAGCAACATGCACACAATACTAAATATGTCACAAATTCCATTTCAATGTTTCCGATTGCATTGATAAATTATATTTTCATAGATTTCAATTTATTTTATTTTTTTATTGAATAATTTTGTGTGACATTGTGTTGAAATTGAGCTGTGTTCTTTACCATACCATTCATTTTGTAGGAATAAGTATGGAAGCCACACCTGTGACGGGAAAACTATATTTTTCTTGAAAAACACCGCCATCCGTTGCATGTAAGAACAACACATATGCTATACAAAATATGTTACAGTTCTATTTCAATGTTTCTGATTGCATTGAAATTGAATTTTCATAGATTTGTATTTTTTTTCATTTATATTTAATTATTTTGCGTGAATTGCTTTGGAATTGAGCTGTGATGTTTACCATACCGATCATTTCATGAGTATAGTATATATTATTTTTCATATTTTCATTTCATTTTTTAACTGTTTTTCTTATATTTTAGTGATGAGAACATCAGATCAATTTATGTTTCCAAATTTCTGACACAGGTGGAAACTGAGTACCCAAATGATCCACAGGGATGTAGAAAGAACATTTTCAGTGTCTGAGCAGTTAACAGTTGGAATGCATTAAGCAGTGATGTGGTATAGGCTGACTCCATACACAGTTTCAATTGTAGATATGATAGAGCTCAGTAGGCTCAGGAATCTGAACATCTGTTGATTGATAGTTGAGAGACAGGACCAAAGATCCAGGGCTCAACCCCCACAAGCACAATTAAGTGAGTACAATTTGGTGAGTACTCATATAAATATATGCATATGTAGATGTGATAGAGCCCTGTAGGCTCAGGAATCTGTACATCAATTGATTGATGGTTGTGAGGCGGAATCAAAGAGACAGAGCTCAATTCCTGCAAGCACAATTAGGTGAGTACACACACACACACACACACATACACACACTCCTTGATGGGAAAGGAATGAAGGTTCAAGGAGATGGTTATCCCAGGCTGCGAGGCGTACTGTACATTACATGCACCATGACGATTGGAAGATTATGAGTAGAAGTAGCGTTGATATATAACCCTCCACCAAACGACAGAAGACCCAGGTAAGAGGATGACAGAAACATCATGCCAGTTAACACTATAATTCAGAGGGCAGCCACTCCTGCCTGTAGAAACCGATCCCTTCTGCTCATCATGGGGAATTTCAATCACGGAAGGATAGACTGGGAGAACAAGAAACCACATGGAGGTGAGGAAACATGGTGAGCTAAACTATTGGAGGTGGCAACAAAACGTTTTAAGCCAGCATGTCAGGGGACCCACTAGGATGAGAGGAAACGATAATCTGCGAGACTCAACCTAGTCTTCACTCTGAACGACTCCAACTTAAGGGAAATCTGTTTTGAGGCCCCAGTAGGAATAAGCAATCACAGTGTAATCACGTTTGAGTATTTGGTCGAAGAACGGTTAATGTACTCAAGGAAAGGACCTGAAAACAAAAGGCTGGCATTCCGAAAAGGAAACTATGAGGAGATAAGAAAATTCCTAACATATATAACTTGGGAAAGCTCAGGGGGAAAGACGGCTCAAGATATGATGGACTACATCACGAAGACGTTTAAGGAGTCAGAAGACAAGTTTGCCCTGGTCTGAAAGGAAAAAAAACGAAATGCAGATGAGAATCCCATGGTTTAATTAGAGATGTAAGCTAGTTAGGCTTATGTTGTTGACTTCGACCGCGTTCTAGCAGCTCTTGCGACAGTGCTGGAACCATGTGTATTGGCATTTACCTTTCGATTGGATACTTTCAGCAACGTGTAGAGGGGGGACCTCCTGTATGGGTAACAGCTTCTCCTCTATATCTACCTACCCAGGTTTTGTGCCCTGGAGAGGACACTCCAGCTTTGCCTCGCAGCGTCGAACCAACACGGGAAGCGACAGTCTGCTGGTTTTAAGTCTTCTGCTCGATTGGCGAAGAGTGTGACGCCAGGGGGTTGCTTCCGACGGTGGGAAGGGTCATCGCGCTCCACTGGGCAGCTACCGCCCGCCTCAAGCTGCTCAAGCCCCAGCCAATAAGGTGCTGCCTCGCACGGCCCGTTAACCTCACTGGGTGGGTGGGGTTTAGGGTGAAAACCGACAAGCGGCCCGACAACTTTGCACCAAGCAATACCAAACCTAAAAAGAAAATATCAACTGCCCTAAAGCTGGGCACATGGAACGTCTGGACACTGACACCAGGTTTCTTTGACGACCTGCAAGAAATCAACGACGCCCGAAAAACAGCAATCATCGACAAGGAGCTGAGCAAACTGCAGATGGATCTTGTTGCTCTCCAAGTGACCAGGCTTCCAGGATCAGGATCTGTGAGAGAGAGGGCCTTCTCTTTCTTCTGGCAAGGAAAACCTTCAGATGAGACCAGAGAACATGGTGTGGGATTTGCCGTTAGGAATGCACTGTTGGGACACATTATGCCACCAACGGGGGAAACCGAACGAATTCTGTCTTTGCAACTGCACTCCCAAACAGGACCAGTCAATGTAATTAGTGCATATGCACCAACCCTGACTTCTCCAGCAGAGGCAAAGGAAAAATTCTACGATGACCTCAACAGAGTCATAGCGAGAATCCCTGTAAAGGAGCCACTGTTCATCTTCGGCTACTTCAACGCCAGAGTGGGTGCCGATCACAACATTTGGCCCACTTGTCTGGGTCAATTCGGCAGAGGGAGGATGAATGAGAATGGGCAACGTCTACTAGAACTCTGCTGCCTTCATGGACTCTGTGTCACCAACACGTTCTTCGGCACAAAGTCTCAACACCGAGTATTTTGGAGACACCCCCGATCCAAGCACTGGCACCAGCTTGACCTGATTCTTACCAGGCATGCAAGTCTACCCAGCGTCAAGATTACGCATAGCTACCAGAGTGCTGTCTGTGACACCGACCACTCCCTGGTATGTAGCAGGGTCAAGATGCAAACAAAGAAGATTCATCACTCGAAAAAGGCGGGCAGACCTCGCATCGACACCACCAAGACCCGCAACTAGGACAAAGTGGAAGATTTTACACGTGTGCTCGAGGAAGCACTCCCTGTCCCAGCCGGGGTCACTGCCTGTAAAAGATGGGAGCACTTCAGAGACGCTGTGTTCAATGCTGCCATTTCCACCTTTGGCAAGAAGACCAGCAGGTCGGCAGACTGGTTCGAGGCTCACTCAGAAAAGATGACACCTGTCATCGAAGAGAAGAGAAATGCCTTGGCAGCCAACAAAGTCTGCCCAAGTCAGTGCAACTTACAGACCCTTCGGGCCGTCCGCTGCAAAGTGCAGCAGAGCGCCAGGCAATGTGCCAACAACTATTGGCTCCAGCTCTGCTCCCAGATACAGACTGCAGCGGATACAGGCAACGTAAGGGGAATGTATGACGGCATCAAGCAGGCCCTTGGCCCAATGCAGCGGAAGTTCGCTCGTCTGAAATCTGCCATTGGCGAGGTGATTCAGGACCAGACACTGCAACTGAAGCGCTGGGTTGAGCATTACTCCGAGCTATACGCCAGAGACAATGTGGTCACCGAAGACGCCCTGAGCGCCATTGAGTGCCTGCCTGTGTTAATGGAGCTCGACAGCGAACCAACCCTCGAAGAACTCAGCGAGGTCCTAGACTCCCTTGCTTCTGGCAAAGCTCCTTGCAAAGATGGCATTCCTGCTGAGACCTTGAAGTGTTGCAGAGGTAGCCTGCTCATGGAGCTGCATGAAATTCTCTGCCTCTGCTGGGAAGAAGGAGAGGTGCCACAGGACATTAGGGATGCCAACATCGTCACGCTGTATAAGAAAAAGGTGACAGGGGTGACTGCACCAATTACCATGGAATCTCCCTCCTCAGTATTGTCGGAAAGCTGTTTGCTCGAGTCATATTGAAGAGGACCCAAGTACTTGCAGAGAGAGTCTATCCAGAATCACAATGCGGATTCAGAGCTAACAGGTCCACCATCGACATGGTCTTTTCCCTCAGACAACTGCAGGAGAAATGCTGGGAACAGAAGCAGCCACTCTTCATAGCCTTCATAGATCTGATGAAGGCCTTCGCCCTCGTCAACAGGGATGGCCTGTTCAAGATCCTCCCCAAGATCGGATGGCCACCCAGGCTCCTCAGCATCATCAGATCTTTCCATGAGAAAATGAAGGGCACCGTGGTCTTTGATGGCCTTACATCAGATGCCTTTGACATCCGAAGTGGAGTAAAGCAGGGCTGCGTACTGGCTCCAACCTATTCAGGATTTTCTTCGCAGTTATAATACAGCACGCCTTCGGATCTGCCATGGAAGGCATTTACTTCCGGACCAGGTCGGATGGAAAGCTCTTTAACCGCGCCAGGCTGAGAGCCAAGACGAAGGTTCCACTGAGGTGTCTGCGCGACTTCCTTTTTGCCGACGACGCAGCAGTCACTGCCCACTCATCCGAAGACCTCCAACGGCTCATGACCCGCTTGAGCGAGGCCTGTCAGGCTTTCGGACTCACCATCAGCCTGAAGAAAACAGAACTCATGGGACAAGGAGTGGACTCCCCACCTGACATCGGCATCTCCGATTCCAAACTGAAAGTCGTTCACGACTTCGTGTGTCTGGGCTCCACAATCTCTGACTCCCTCTCTCTTGATACAGAGCTAAACAAACGCATCAGTAAGGCATCTACTACCATGTCCAGACTGACAAAGAGAGTGTGGGCCAACAATAGGCTGACTGAGTATACAAAGATTCAGGTTTACAGAGCCTGTGTCCTGAGCACTCTCCTTAATGGCAGTGAGTCTTGGACACTCCGCGCCCATCAGGAAAGACAGGTGAATGCCTACCACATGCGCTGCCTTCGACACATCTTGGACATCACCTGGCAGGACAAGGTGACAAACAACAACGTCCTGGTTAGAGCAAGAATCACCAGCATGTACACAATGCTGAAACAGAGACGAATGCGCTGACTCGGGCACGTTGTGCGAATGGGCGACGGCAGGATCCCCAAGGATCTCCTATACGGAGAGCTGATGCAGGGAAATCGTCCAACAGGCAAGCCCCAGCTACGGTACAAAGAAGTATGCAAGAGGGACCTGAAAGCCATGGACGTCGATCTTGCTATGTGGGAAACACTGGCTGCAGATCGTTCAGCCTGGGGGCAGTCTGTTCAAAGAGGTCTCTCCAAGTTCGAGGAGTCACATGCCAAGAAATCGGAGGCAAAGAGACAGAGAAGGAAAGCCGGTAGCCAGGAAGACAGACCAGAATCGGGCTTCGTTTGTGCTCAGAGTGGGATGGACTGCCACTCTCTGACTGGCCTCATCAGTTACACCAGATGCTGCACCAGGAATGACAACAAAGGCGCAACTCCATAGTCTCCCGAGACTGAAGGATGCCTACTACTACTACTAAGCTAGTAAGGCAACAAAATACAAGGGTGCGGAGAAACAATAGAAATAACAGGATACTTGAGAGCAGAGAAAGATACCAGAGTGCAAGAAATGAATACGTCAGGGTGAGGAGAGAGGCAGAAGGGCAATACGAAAATGACATAGCAAGCATGGAAAATACTTAACCTAAATTGCTGCACAGCAACATCAGAAGAAAAAAACAGTGAAGGAACAGGTAATGAAATTGAGGATACGGGCTGGGAGATTCACTACAAACGATAAGGAAGTGTATGATGTTTACCAGTTGATTGATCACATGCTGAAAATTATGCTTTGCTCAAGAAAAACATTGCTTGCTGTAAATACTCGTGATCCGGGTTCGAATCCCGGACAGGCTCTGATAATTTTAAATAGGAATATTTCATTGTAAAAAGGAGATTTAAATAACGTAACTAAACTCAAATATCCACGGCTTGTTGGTCTAGTGGAATGATTCCTGCTTTGGGTGCAGGAGGTCCCGGGTTCAACTCCCGGACAGGCCCTCAATATTTTCCTTCCCAATAAGTTAATTATACTGTAAATTTATTGCTTACATATTGCCAATATTCAGAAACGCACTATTAAACATAGGAGACATAATAAGAATTAATTTTAAGTAGCAAACCAGTATGATGCAT
The DNA here is from genome assembly GCA_020271785.1 of Procambarus virginalis. Taxonomy (NCBI): domain Eukaryota; kingdom Metazoa; phylum Arthropoda; class Malacostraca; order Decapoda; family Cambaridae; genus Procambarus; species Procambarus virginalis. The sequence goes on from WNGS01162828.1 coordinate 54,306, forward strand.
ATAATTTAAAATGTAATTAACTAATTTATATAAATGAAAATGGAAATGTTCGTTTGTTAAGAATCGCTAATCTCCGAAAGTTCTCCACCGATTGCTTTGAAATTTTCACACAACGTTCCATTCGTATCCGAGCAGGTTTTTATATACATACTATATAGAGGTTACATCTGTGACAGTAAAAACATGCTTTTTCTGAAAAACTGTATTTTTCATGTGAGGGAAATCTTTGAAATCTCTTTACTAGTTGCTTCGAAATTTTGACACCACATTGCATTCGAATAGGCGCGTCTTTTTATATATCTACTATATACATGCCTCACCTGTGAAAAGAAAAAAAACAAGTTTTTTTTTAAACAGTACCATCTGTTAGATGTAGGAGCAACACTCGCTGTATTCTTCAATAGTTCTTCACCGATTGCTTTGAAATTTTGACACAACGTTACATTCGAATAGGCGCGTCTTTTTATATATCTACTATACAGATGCCATCCCTCTGACAGGTAAAAACATGCGTTTTTTGGAAAACAGCGCCATCTGTTGCACATAATAGAAACATGCACGCAATACTAAATATGTCATAAATTCCATTTCAATGTTTCCGATTGCATTGATAAATTATACTTTCATAGATTTCGATTTGTTTTATTTTTATTGAATAATTATGTGTAACATTGTGTTGAAATTGAGCTGTGTTTTTACCATACCATTCATTTTGTAGGAATAAGTATGGAAGCCACACCTGTGACAGGTAAAACTATGTTTTTCTTGAAAAACAGCACCATCCGTTGCATGTAAGAACAACACACATGCTATACAAAATATGTTACAATTCCATTTCAATGTTTCTAATTGCATTGAAATTGAATTTTCATAGATTTTTATTTATTTTTTGTTTAAATAATTTTTTGTGTGAATTGCTTTGGAATTGAGCTGTGATGTTTACCATACCGTTCATTACGTGAGTATAGTATATTTTATTTTTCATATTTTCATTTCATATTTTAACTGTTTTTCTTATATTTTAGTGGTGAGAACATCAGATCAATTTATATTCCCAAATTTTTGACACAGGTGGAAACTGAGTACCCAAATGAGCCAAAGGGATGTTGATAAGGACCTGTTGATATAGGTCTCATCAACAAGTGTGATGCAGTCAAAACATTAGAAACAATAGTTAAAGCTAAATGGGTTGAACAGCTGCAGAGTAATGATATAAAAACGGATAGGTAGTATAGTTTTCGAACAGGAAAATCTTGTGTAATAAGTCTACTGAGATTTTATGACAGAGCCACAGAGATTTCACAGGAAAGAGGTGGTTGAGGTTGACTGTGTCTATCCGGGCCTAAAACGACTTTTCACAGAGTTCCACACAAGAGGCTGTTCTGGCAGAGATATTGTCTAACTGACAGACAGATGAGGGCAGTAATCAGAGGCAATGTATCTGACTGGAGGAGTGTTACTAGCAGAGTACCACAGGGTCCAGTTCATGCACCAGTAATGTTTATCGTCTACATAAATGATCTACCAGAAGGAATATAGAATTTTATGAACTTGTTTGCGGATGATACTAAGATACTGGGGAAGATAGCAGACGCAGACGATTGTAATCCCCTCAAATTGATCTAAATAAAACAGGTGATTCGAGCGTAATGTGGCAATTGGAATTCAATATGAAAAAAATACCATGTTATAAAATGTGGAATCTTAGAAAATAGATCACACAGAACTTACAAATTATGTGGAATGGAATTACAGAACTTTTAATAAATAACGAGACCTAGTGGTGGTTTTGGATAGTAAGCTGTCGGCAGAG
>WNGS01162828.1:57118-67890 GCA_020271785.1 Procambarus virginalis
GGGTGACTGTTCCAAGCCTAGTCACGAAACTATTGAATTGTCAGTGTTGGTTGGTGACGCTGGGTTTGTTGGAAAAGCACCGGTCCAGTAAGCAATTTGCCTCCAGCAGATGACAACAAATTCATTCCGTGTTGTCTGGTGCATCCCGTATAAATTTATAATAATGGTCAGCGCCTATAAGTATACCAACATCTGTGAGGCAGTCAGAATTTATTTGTAATCTGCTAGCCTCATGCGGTTTCGTTTAAGATATCTCGCAGTGCGAGCTAGTCCTGTGACCTGCAGGTCTGAAGGAAGTTTATCTACTACTACCGCTTGTATTGGACTAGTGGAAGATCCAAGTCTCACTAACACCTTGACTACTTGGTATTCACGAGGTCCACTATTAGTCAAGACCCCAGAAATATTCAGTCTCACACTTTTGGCAGGTTTAATTTTAACTGCTCGACTAATTGTTGTGTGATGAAGGTTTTCTGTGATCTTGATCAAAGAGACCTCTAGTGTTAACTCTAGATTCCTGTCAATTAGTTTGAGTGAGCTGTAGGCAGAGTGGTATTATTGCCTGACTCAGTAGCAAGTACGTTATTTCTTGATGTACCTTGCCATATTGTCTGTGGTAGAATTCATATGCCCAGAATTCATAGAATTCTCCCCAGGTCATAGATTGGTAGAAGTTTTTCTACATAAGGCGTAATGATGTACACCTTTGTTGCATCTACTGCATAACCGTAGCTGCACAACACATTTACTGGGATCATGAGAACCCATGCACTTGGTGCATCTGTGTAATTCTTGTAGCCGTTTAATCCTGGTATTAAAGTTAGGATAAACAGTGCATTTGTAGGTGAACATGTTCTTGTTCACAGAACAGACACTTTCTCTCTCTGGCTGAATTTGCCCTTTTAGTAGACCATCAGTTGTAACGTCAGAGGGAGATACAGAATAAATACCTACACTACCATCCTTTTTTCCAGTGGATGGAGTAGTCTTAGGCTTGGATTTATTGGACTTATTCAAAGTCAATTGGTTTGACTGAGTTGTCAAGGTTAGGTTGTTTAGACTCAGGTTAATCTATCATGAGTCTTCAACCTGTTAACGTTATTCTCAGTCCCTCGAATATTTGCTCGAGAGTGAGAAACTCGGTTTTATAGTGTGAGCAGATTTCTGCTAAGATATTTCGAGGTAATTTCCTCTGCAAAAGTAACTTGATTGACCATTCTGAGGGGTACATCAACTTTAGTACCTAAGGCCTTCACTAGAGACTCTACTTCTAGCCTGAAGCTGAAGTGAGTCTGGTCTGTTACTTGGTGCATTCAGATCCAGCAACTGGTAATAAAGGTAGCTATACTCAACTCCTTGTTGCAATAGTTCAACTTAGTAGTTTTATAGCTTCCTCATAATTACTCTCAGTGAGAGCTAGGTTATTTATGACCTTTTAGCCTCCCCTTTGAGAAGACTAATCAGGTAAGAGAATTTAGAAACTGGGTCAAGAGAAGACCTTTTATGAATATGACTTCATATGAAGTCCAAAATGTGTCCCAATTTTCTTCATCCAGCCCTGCAAATGTAGGTAAGTCTAAAGTAGGTAGACGAACCTCAGGTAATTGATTACTGGATTGAGACATAGTATTATTTGCATTGGATTGATGTTGTTTTACTATATTGGATAGTACATCAAGTTTATCTTGAGTCTCATCTTCATACTGGAAATATCTGCTAGAATTTGATCTAGTTCATCAGGATCAGTTTCAGTGGCATTCAGTAGGTTGAGATAAGACTGGATTGCAGATCTAACTTGATCAAATTTGAGATCAGCCACTCTCACTGATGTTTCTAGTCGATAGTAATCAATGGGAGTTGCTTTAGACAAGGTATCAGACTTATTAATTAGTCTGGTTAAATGACCTTTAGGCCAATATAGGTTCTCCTTAATTGTTCAGGAGTAGCCATGGGCTTTAAGTCCAAGTTCATAGGACTTGAATAAGTATTACTAATGAAGCTTGGGTACTTGCTCATTAGTTGACAAGTAATTGAGTATAGCCTAAATTAATTCTGGCTAAATTAAACTCTACCTCACTTGAGGTTAAATGTACCTACCTAACAATAAGTAGCTAAGGATTTTGAGCAGTGCTTGAACTTCACCATTAACTTTCTTCCGGCTAGCTCATCTTTATCACCATTAGATGTAATGGTGATCATTCAGCAGCACTCAAAATGCATACACACAAATATGAGTACACAAATAATTAATATGGATATACTCTAATCAGAGTTACATAAAGTTTGAATCCCACCCTTGATAGGGTCAGCACAAGAATGTATAATGTATGCACTACTAACTAGTTCAAGACTAGTTGTAAGAATTTCTACCTAAGAAACTACGAATTTATTTAGTCTGCATTTGTGCCAAATTCAGCACAATCACAGCCTAAATTCCTACCTAATAAAGGTTGGCATAGATTAATTTGTGGTGCAATAATGTGAATATATAGTTGTGCTGTTTTTGGGTTTTTTAGATTTTATAGTTTATATAAAGGTGCACTTGCACACACAGGTGAAAATACAATTATGTACAATTAATTTGGCTTGCCAGCCACAGCCTTTTATGGTGGTTGATTGTGTTGATCAATTGTCAACTACATGTGACCTAGACTCACCTGACAGGTGTACACCATCTCTTGTCAGGTTTTGCCTGTATGGTCTGGCTGTAAATTGAATGTAGGTTATGAGCTGTTGCTCCTGGTGACCTGAAGATTCTTACCTCAGTGTGAGGTATAGGTCTGAGTGTTGTGGGTAATTGACTGTGTCCCACGAGTGCTACTTTATACATGAGGTATAAGCAGCAAATAAATTGGTGTGAATTAGGCTAACCTATGTGGTACACTGCCGGTAGCCACAATTAATAAAATGTGGTTAGTCTAGACTACTTCACACTGTGATTAGTTATGACTAATGAGTAATGTTAATTGGTATGTATCCGGTTCGTTAAGGACCATAATGTTGGGTATCTGGCGCTTAAACTCATGTATTAAATTATTTGCTTATTGTATTTAAATAAATCGAAGGACCACCCACTTTTGAGAAAAGAGGGAAAACGAATAATAGTGATCATTAGAATGACACTAGAGAACCAGTGTCTATGGAAACTAATTCAATGAATAATCACTTGAAAATAATAAATGGATTGTATTATTAATTAAAGTCAAAACCTCAAATATCAACATTGGGGGGTTATTTCTAGAAGTTAATATATATCTAGGAACTAGTGTGGTTCGTCACTAGTTCATTGTTGAGTTAATAACATAGTAAATCTAAACTACAATAGATTCAAAGATATGATAACTCAAATTATGAATATTAAAGATTATGAATTACTGAGCAACAGTCAGAACAAGACACATTAATTGCCAAATCATCATTTCTGGCAATAATTTATTCAATGTAAAGATCCTATATGAATTATATAGAAATCAATAATGATATTAGATAAATTTGTACGAAAAAATGTCTTAGCTGTAAGACGATTTCAGTAACGCCATTTCGTCATTCGTCCTCGTGGTCACAGGATCCCAGTAAAGAAAGAACACGAAATGAATAACATGACTGATGAGAAACAACTTGTCGACTCCTCGTATACACGCTGAAATCAGAGAAATTTATGTAGCATTTGATTAGGCTGTGATTTACTTCAAATATTCATGAATTGAAATAAATGAAAGAAATCAACTAACGTTGTATGGTTGTTGGTTGTACATCCTAAGGACAGACTATCCATAAATAAACAATCTCGAGTGATGCATCAGACTAGAACCGTATACTTAACACGAGCGTATCAAATACTGAAGTCTGCCGAAATCGCGTCAGCCAGTCCCAAGCGTCCACTGCTGTGTACGTGTAATTACGGGTCGTGGCTTCAATTGTTGACGCATTATTAACTGGCCGGGCACTATAGAACACGTGGATAAGTAATTGTTATCTGTTAACCGGGTATCAACGTAATTCTTGTCAATAAAAACTTCCCAGTCACTACCACGTGTCTCGCCACTCTACACGCCAGGGATGCCTCGTGTGCAATGGCGTCTCCGCCCTCCCTCAACCCGTTTCTCGCATTCACCACAGAAATTATTAATCACGAATAATTCTTTTCCGCACAATTATGGATGTAATACGTTAATGAGAACTGGGTTGCAATTATAGGGACTTAAATATTATCATATTCTCGTTTAATGGTCTTAAACGAGAAATGGAGAAGATTTTATTCTCTCCATAGCATTCGAACGTAACAGATAAAAACTGTTACTAAATAATAAGTTCAGTTAATAACTCTCGGTTTTAGATTTTCGGGAGTCATATTATCCATAGGTAATTATTACACGGAATACTGATAATTTTTAGAGAACCACATTCAGTTCTCTAACACATTGGTAATAAACGTGTCTAACTAGACATTATCTGACGCAATGTTGCTACTCGATTTCATGAGAATTCTAGCACTAATACGCAGATGAAATGGTTTAATTTATGTTTACACTACCGTTAGTGAGATTAATAACTACTGTAGTTAGTATATAATGATGATGATTTATTATAATACAATAGTAGTTTATTAGTGTTGGAAATTTCCAACATTATATAGTAAATCGTCAATTGTATCTTCTGATTTTTGTCTGTAGGGATAACGTTCCTATTAACAATATCTTCCAGGACCCTTTCCTCCGTTTTATGAGCTGTGGAAAAGAAGTTCCTGTAAAATAGTCTAATAGGGGGTACAGGTGTTGTGTTAGTTGACTCTTCAGAGGTTGCATGGCGTTTCACCTTTCTTTTTATGATGTCTTCAACGAAACCACTGAAGAAGCCATTGTTGACTAGGACCTGCCTTTCCCTACAGAGTTCTTCATCGACTTGCTTCCATCCTGAGCTGTGGCTGAGAGCACAGTCGATGTAAGCATTGACAACACTCCTCTTGTACCTGTCTGGGCAGTCACTGTTGGCATTGAGGCACATTCCTATGTTTGTTTCCTTAGTGTAGACTGCAGTGTGGAAACCTCCGCTCCTTTCCGTGACTGTTATATCTACAAAGAGCAGCTTCCCATCCTTCTCCATCTCGTAAGTATAACTCAAACAAACTTCTGCTCGAATGCCTCCTTCAGCTCCTGCAGATGTCTGACATCAGGTACATGTTTAAAAATGTCGTCAACATACCTGCAGTATATGGCAGGTTTCAAGTTCAGGTCAACTAAGACCTTCTGTTCGATGGTACCCATGTAGAAGTTCGCAAACAGGACACCTAGGGGAGAACCCATGGCGACCCCATCTACTTGCTTATACATGTGCCCATCCGGGCTCAAGAAGGGTACCTCTTTAGTACAAGCTTGGAGTAGTTTCCTTAGAATGTTTTCTGGTATGTCAATAGGAGTTCAAGACGGATCACGATACACTCTGTCCGCTATCATCCCGATTGTTTCATCCACAGGTACGTTGGTAAACAGCGATTCTACGTCCAACGAGGCTCTTATCCCTGTGGCCCGTGTTCCCCGCAGTAAGTCAACAAATTCCTTTGGAGATTTCAGGCTGAAAGCACAAGGTACATAAAGAGTCAGCAAGTCGTTGAGTCGCTTCGCCAGTCTGTACATGGGTGTGGGTATCTGGCTGATGATTGGCTAAAGTGGGTTTCCACGCTTGTGTGTCTTGACATTTCCATATGCATACCCAGGTTTGTATTCCCCAATAATCTTTGGCAGGTGGATTCCGGATTTCATGGCGTTCACAGTTTCGATCAATCTGTTTACCTTTGTTTTCAATTCGGCTGTAGTGTCCTTCGTTACCCTTTGGAATTTAGTTTGGTCAGAGAGTATGAGGTTCATTTTCGCTAGATATTCGTCTTTTTTAATATGAATGACGTATATTGGCGACTTGTCACCTCTCCTGATGACTATCTCCTTGTTCTACCGAAGGCTCTTAGCTGCCGCTTTGAGCTCAGGGGACAGTATGGTGCTTCTGTAGTTGCCTCGAATCTTTCCTCCTTCTGCAATAAGTTCTGCTTGCAAGGTGTGTTTGGTGGTGACCTTCTTTTGTGTATCGAGGTCGAATATGACGTCCAGCAGGATCTCCAACTCCACTTTCCAGGCCATCTCACTTGGTTTGGACATAACGTGACAGTTTATACCCAGATTTAGGAGAGTGACTTGGTCCTCAGTGAGGTTGATCCCAGCAAGGTTCAGGAAGCCATCTCTTGGTCGTGGAATCGCCATAGGTCCTCCATATAATGTTGTTAGTTTCTTGATTATCCTGGTTTCGGTTCTGTGGTGATGTCGATCTGTGAGGATGTCGAGGTGTTGCTCGATGCGAGTACGGAGGTTTTCGTCGATGTTGCTGTTTCTCCATTGGTTTCTAGCGTGAAGTAGTTGCGTTTTGTTGTCTTTGATCTCATTTTCTGCCTTTTGTATCTGATTTCGAATTAGATCTTGGCAATATTTTATCGTGAAGGCTTGATTTCTTGCTGCTGGGTCGTGTGTTTTAATATTAGTATATTTTGGTACCAGTCTTTCTTGTAATCATATGTTTGAACGTTTGAACGTTACAAAACGCTTGAACTTGTTTCGTAATAACTTATTACATTTTCAAAGACTTTAGTTTATACACACAACTGTAACCTGAAAACCAGCTATATTCTACCCACTTCAAGACTTCGTACCAATATAGCAGCATCAAGAGGAAGTATGGGCCAATAGGCCCTTTGCAGTTACTTCCATTCTTACCTCTCATTTATCCAATCAATACCCATTGTTCCGTGTTCAGTCTTGTGTTGGTCAAAAGTATGTTCACCTCATCCAAAACTGTTGCAACATATCACCTCACCCAAATGCGAGTATATAAGACAAGGTGTTTAGTGTTAGCATAAGTAAAACTCTGTTTAGTGTTTTCAGGTTACAGTTGTGTGTGTGTAAACTAAAGTCTTTGAAAATGTAATAAGTTATTACGAAACGCGTTCAAGTGTCGCATCAAACTAGAAATAAAAATGAATTTTGGAGAATAGATTTTTCAATTACCATTGACAGTAAAAAGAAACATAAGAAACATGTAATCTATATAAGTAAAAATGGAAATGTTCATTTGTTCAAAATCGCTAAACTCCAAAAGTTCTTCACCGATTGCTTTGAAATTTTCACACAACGTTCCATTCGCATCCGAGCAGGTTTTTATATACATATTATATAGATGTTACGTCTGTGACGGTAAAAAAACATGCTTTTCTGAAAAACTGTATTTTTCATGTGTTTTTCATGTGAGGGGAAATCTTCGAAATCTCTTTACCAATTGCTTTGAAGTTTTGACACAACGTTGCATTCGAATGGGCGCATCAGTTTATATATCTACTATATACATGCCTCACCTGTGAAAGGGAAAAACTTGTTTTTTGTAAACAGCGCCATCTGTTGGACATAAGAGCATGACACCCTGTAATCTCCGAAAGTTCTTCACCGAAATTTTGACATAACGTTACAGTCGAACAGGTGTGTCTTTCTATATATCTACTATATAGATGCCATCCCTTTGATATGCAAAAACATGCGTTTTTGAAAACAGCGCCATCTGTTGCACATAATAGCACCAAGCACGCAGTACTAAATATGACACGACTTCCATTTCACTGTTTCCGATTACATTGATAAATTTAATTTTCATAGATTTCGATTTATTTTATTTTTTATTCAATTATTTTGTGTGACATTTTTGTTGGAATTGAGCTGTATTGTTTACCATACCATTCATTTTGTAGGAATAAGTATAGAAGTCACACCTGTTTCAGGTAAAACTATGCTTTTCTTGAAAAACAGTGCCATCTGTTGCATCTAAGAACAACACACATGATATACTAAATATGTTACAATTTCATTTCATTGTTTCTGATTGCATTAATAAATTGAATTTTCATAGACTATTTTATATTTTTATTTTATTTAATTATTTTGTGTGAATTGCTTTGGAATTGAGCTGTGTTGTTTACCATACCGTTCATTTCGTGAGTATAGTATATTTTATTTTTCATATTTTCATTTCATTTTTTAACTGTTTTTCTTATATTTTAGTGATGAGAACATCAGATCACTTGATGTTCCCAATTTTCTGATGGGAACATCAGACCATTTGGGAAGGCATCGGACGAGGAAATGGTGGGGATGATGAGGGGACGAAAGTGAGAGATGGTGGGGAGGACGAGGGGAAAAGGGAGGGGGTAATGGTGGGGAAGGAAAAGGGGACGGTGGAGTTTGGGATGGTGGGGACGAGGGGATGGGTGAATGGAGAATAGTGGGAAGGATAAAGGGACAGGGGAGTGGGGCATGGAGGGAAAGAAGAGGGGACGGTGGAGTGGGGAATGGTTTGGAGGCCGAGGAGACGGGTGAGGGGGGAATGGTCAGGAAAACTGGGGTACAAGGAAGGTTGCTGTGGCCTCATACTGTTAGTGTATATAAATAAAAATGGAAATGTTCGTTTGTTGAAAATCACTAATCTCCGAAAGTTCTTCACCGATTGCTCTGAAATTTTCACACAATGTTCCATTCGCATCCGAGAAGGTTTTTATACTTATTATATTGATGTCACGTCTTTGACGGAAAAAAACATGTTTTTTTTTGAAAAACTGAGTTTTCATGTGTCTGAAATCTTCAAAACCTCTTTATCGATTACTTTGAAATTTTGACACAACGTTGCATTGGAATAGGCGAGTGTTTTTTATATATTACTATATACATGCCTCTCCTGTGACAGGAAAAAATATGTTTTTTTTTAAACAGCGCCATCTGTAGGACGTAAGAGCAAGACACGCTATAATCTCCGAAAATTCTTCACTGATGGCTTTAAAATTTGGACACTACGTTCCATTTGAATACATGCGTGTATTTATATACCTACTATTTAGATAGCACACCTATGACAGGTAAAAACATGATAAAAAAAAAACAGCGCCATCTGTTGCACATAAGAGCAACACACGCTACACAAAAACGTTATGATTCCATTTCAATGTTCCTGATTGCATTAATAAATTAAATTTTCATTGATTTTGATTTATTTTCATTTGGATTTAGTTTTTTTGTGTGACATTGCACTGAAATTGAGCTAATTCCAAATATGCGTGTTCTTTACCATACCATTTATTTCGTAGGTATAGTTTATTTGTTTCTTTTTTCATTTCATTTTTTAACTGTTCTTATTTTTCAGTACAATTGGTGTAGAAATTGAGCTGCGTCGATTGATTTGCGTTTGAATTGAAATATTTAGTTAGTATATTTTGTTTTTGTTTTTAAAACATGAAAATTGACAACACATTTTTTTCACAGCTGCAAATATGCAAAAGCTATGAATCCACCGGCTACAACGTTAACTGCTTTCTTCACGTTATGTCAAAATGACACGTTTATGAAAACGTTGCTGTATTCCAAAGTGCCTACGTGTTACACATGGAATGCAAGTATAAAATCATTTGCACGATGCAAACGAGGAGAGTGAGTCGACGGATAACCTGGCATACTCAAATAAACTACGATAGGCAGACTGTACACTGTGCATCCCAATCAAGATGAATGCTTCTTTCTTTGCATGCTGTTGGTAAATGTTCCCAGTCCAGTGTTTTTCCAGCAAATGAGATTTGTCCACCGCAATACACATTCCACTTTTAGTAGTGCATGTCAAGCTCTGAATATACTGGAGAGCGACCGACACTGGGATGTATGCATTAATGACGTGTCCAACACGTAACATCCAAAGCAAATTCGTGCATTGTTTGCAATCATATTGACCACCTGCTCTTCTTCATCTACAACAGAGTTATGGGAGAAATATAAATCGCACATAGCTGAAGATATTATCCGTCGAATACGTAAGGAAAATTCATATATGAACATGGATTTCACAGCAAAAGTCTACAACAAAGCGTTGATAATGGTTGAAGATTTGTGCTTTGAAATCGCAAACAAAGTTCTCAGTCAATTGTAAATACCATCAACGAGTCGATCTCCTCCTGCACCGTTCGATGTAGAAAAAAATTAACAAAGTGTCGAGAACAAAATTACAACAATTGCAACTGTTGTCGTATGTGCAGTCAAATATTCCTAAGCTAACACTTGAGCGAAAAAGCATTTACAATCAAATAATTCAACTTGTCAAAAACGGGCTTTGAGAAATCTTCTTAGATGCGCCAGGAAAAACTGGTAAAACCTTCCTAATTAGATTGATTCTGGCAGCATTTCGATCCCAAAATGGCATAACCTTAGCTCTTGGATCGTTCGGAATAGTTGCGACATTGCTACCAGGTGGAAGAACTGCAACTTCGACTTTGAAATTGCCATTGAACATGAGATTCATTGAAACGCCCATGTGCAACATTTTCAAAGAATCCGGCATGGGAAAAGTATTGCAGAAATATATATTTATTGTTTGGGAAGAATGCTCAATATCCCACGAAAAATCGTTCGAGGCTCTTGATCGATCATTGCATGATTTGCATGGAAACATCAGACCATTTGGGAACACATTAATATTGCTTGCAGGAAATTTCAGGTAAACATTACCTGTAATTCCACGATCGACACCAGCGGACGAAATAAATGCTCACCTGAAATACTCTACTTTGTGGCGCCACGTAAAGACATTTATATTAACTACAAATATGCGTGTAGTTTGTAGCTACTGCAAAACGATCGATCAACTCAGATATTCTCACATCAGTTTCTGGAAATTGGGAACGGAAACGTGCCAGTTGATCTGACCTC
>WNGS01162829.1:0-21797 GCA_020271785.1 Procambarus virginalis
CATGCATTCATTTAAACAGATAATGCCCAAGGAGTTTATAAGGCTGATATTTTAAATAAAAATACAAAAAATAGATGGAAGAAGGGTAGCTGCATGAATTTCATTCTAAAATCAAAAAACGTGTAACGCTTGTTCAATTTAGTAAGTCCCCATCCGAAAATTGAAGACCAGGATTTAATAACTAATGGAGTCCAGGAGTGGAGGAGAGAACATGTCATTGGTTGAAAACCAGGGGTAATGCTGAAAGAAGAGAGTAATCAGTGTCAAAACAGTTGCAGGTATTAAGAAACCTAAGCAGTGTACCCCCATGAAATATTTTGGAGCCATTCAGATTGTGATATGTCATCAAACAAAAAGAAGAATCATAAGTGTCCTTACTTTCAGATTATGAATACTTGCAGAGATTTACAAACGAAGACGTTTGTGACTGACTACAAGGAGACCCTGGTGCGCTCAAGTGCTGGTCTGAAAGATAGTCATATTCACTTAACACTGACAAATGCAAAGATCTAAACATAAGTGAGATGAAGAGAAGGAACCAGTAATAATATAGATTAAAAAGCTATTTCTTGATTCTGTGAAGGTGAAGCAGTCTTCACAACAAGGTGAAGACTGCTAGAATGGTACATGCGCACATAGACAGTTAATTTACATCAAAGTTGTGAGAAACGTTTAGGTGACCAAGAGACTATTATCTAGGCAATGCAGTGTCCCTGACTTACTAATATTCCACAGTCACATCCATATTGATTTGATCTCCAATTTTCTCCTCAAATTATCTGATAAAAGTGATAATTTACTAGATTATTTCCAAATTAATGTTCATATTTTAATAATAAAGAAAACAAGAAAAAAATACTTATTATGTGAACAGTAAAAGAAGCAGCTGTGTTTTAGTGGATGGAACTCCAGAAAATCCTGGTGCATAAAGCTGCTTTATGCACCATGAATTCGAGCACACACAGGGGTTCTGCTCTGGTGACGCTGACAAGAGGAACACTGTCATCACGTGGAGCTCTGAGTGGGTGTTTTTCTCTTAGGGCTTGTGCTGTATCGGCGTCTCTGGTGGCAACTATGTCCTCGCTGGTGATGACTCTGATCGCCCCTATTGTGTTGCCTTCTATTTTATTGCTGACTGTTGCTCTGATTTTGGATGCCTCGGTTCTGCTGTTGATACCTTTCCTGTGGTGGGTGTTTTTGGCATGGGTGGGGAGGGGTGCCTGGTTGTCCTCTCTTGGAAAATTATTTATAGACATAATGACTGAGGAAGCTGGTGATTTGTCTCTCCTTGCTGGGACAGCTAGGCATATGTTACCAAACAGGAGAAGATTGTGCTATGCTTGGTTCCGGGAGAACCTTTAAACATTTTCATGAGGCTGGAAAATTTTGCTGCCACTTGGGGGCGGGTAGCTTTGGGGATGTGCTGCAAGGTTCCAAGCGATGTCGCTTTGATGGCTTCTAGTAGGTTCTCAGTCGAAAGGAAGCTGATGGAGGTGTTTTCCCCTGACTGCTGATGTGGGACCTTGATTGATACTCTCTTTGGGAGGGCGTCACCTACCCGGACAATCAGTTCCGTTGTGGGCATGCTTGCGCACACCCCCGCTGATCTTGAGACGCCCCACCTTGTCACACGTGGCATGTGCCGTACCTGACACTGGTTGATGGCTCCTCTTGATTGAGAGAAGCCTGGATGTCAGTCGTGACCTGCGACATCCTCGGGCGTTATGTGGGCGCTGGGCGGGCGCTGGGCAGGCGGGGCCGGATGCTGGGTGGGTGCTTGGCGGGCGTTGGGTGGGCGGGGACAGATGCTGCGCGGACGTAGTATGGAGGTGGCGGTCGCGGTTGGGTGGAGCAGAGGCGGGGAGACCGGCACCTCTCGACACGTGGGTTGGGTGATGGTACACACTAACTTGAGGGTATGGGTGGGGGGGGGGCAGAGGGGTGACACAAACACATATGTATAATTTCGTGATATATCACTGCACTTGTAATATGGTTCACTGAGGGCTCGATACACTTAAAGTTTGAGTTAAAACTAACGTTTATATATGACTGAACCTAATCAACCCTACCAAACCTAACCTAAACTATCTAAACCTAACTTAAACAAGCACAACTATGTTAATAATTTATGTTCCTAATATAATATAATAATAATAATTAAAATAAACTAATTGGAAACAATATATTGAAAATAAAAAAAAACACTCGGCCTATTAGGCAAATCGGGCCTTGCATAGTAGACCAAAAAGTGCATTCTGGGTACTAGGTACGACATATATATATATATATATATATATATATATATATATATATATATATATATATATATATATATATATATATATATATATATGATATATATATATATATATATATATATATATATATATACATATATATATATACATATATATATATATATATATATATATATATATATATATATATATATATATATATATATATATATATATATATATATGTATATATATATATATATATATGTCGTACCTAGTAGCCAGAACTCACTTTTTGGCCTACTATGCAAAGCCCGATTTGCCTAATAAGCCAAGTTTTCCTGAATTAATATATTTTCTCTAATTTTTTTCTTATGAAATGATAAAGCTATCCATTTCATTATGTATGAGGTCAATTTTTTTTATTGGAGTTTAAATTAATGTAGATATATGACCAAACCTAACCAACCCTACCTAACCTAACCTAACCTATCTTTATAGGTTAGGTTAGGTAGCCGAAAAAGTTAGGTTAGGTTAGGTAGGTTAGGTAGTCGAAAAACAATTACTTCATGAAAACTTGGCCTATTAGGCAAATCGGGCCTTGCATAGTAGGCTGAGAAGTGCGTTCTGGCTACTAGGTACGACATATATATATATATATATATATATATATATATATATATATATATATATATATATATATATATATATATATATATATATATATGTGTGTGTGTGTGTGTGTGTGTGTGTATATCAAGAAATTAAACACGTGATTAAAAATGTGACAATGTCAGACCACGGAGGAAAAATGAAACAGGAATTTCCTTAAGTACTTTCGTATATTAATACATCTTCAGAAGGAGTGACGTGGTCTGACATTGTCATATATATATATATATATATATATATATATATATATATATATATATATATATATATATATATATATATATATATATATATATATATATGCAACACATGTCTAGCTGGCAACATACCAGCGTCCATAAGACCTATTTTTTTGGAGCATCTCTCTGTGCTCTAAAGAAAAAGGATGGAGGGATCAGGCCAATAGCTGTGGGCAATTCTCTCCGGCGTCTCGTCGCAAAGGCAGCTGCAAGAACAGTTAGTGATGCAGCGGCCAACATGCTGAAGCCAAAACAGCTCGGGTTTGGCATTCCACAAGGGTGTGAGGCGGCAGACCATGCAGCTCGAGCCTTCATCGCCAACATCACAGACGAAAAGGCCCTTATCAAGCTAGATTTCAAAAATGCCTTCAATTTGGTGCGGAGGGATGCTGTACTCCGTGCGGTTCATAGTCATTTCCCTTCCCTCTACCCTTTCGTACATTCATGCTACAGTATGGATCTTAAGCTACTTTTTGGCGAACATGAAATTGACTCGCGGGAAGGCGTCCAACAGGGTGACCCCCTTGCTCCTCTCCTTTTCTGCTTAGTCATCAAACAAGTCACAGAGGTCCTGTCCAGCGAGCTTAACATCTGGTTCTTGGATGATGGTACCCTAGCTGGTTCCCAAGACTCCCTCCTGGAGGACATCAGAAAAATCCAGGAGCAAGGTGCAGTTTTAGGCCTCACCCTGAACCCTTCTAAATGTGAAATAATATGTTCCAACCAGGGCATCTCCCTATTCTAGGGAGAATAGAGGATCTTCTGCCAAACATCCATAAAACTAAACCTGAAGACAGCACACTCCTAGGAGCTCCCCTGGGGTTGAAAGCCATCGATGAGGTCCTTGATAAGAAAATCGCCGACCTTACGAGGATGGATGGGAGGATTGAGGATATTGATGCTCATGATGCACTCTACCTCATCACCAGATGTCTGTCCCTCCCCAGGTTAACCTACTTTCTGAGGTGTTCACCATCTTACAGTAGCCAAAAACTAAGTGAGTATGACCGGTTACTGAAATCAATGCTAGAAAAAGCCCTTAACCTCTCTCTTGATGACCTACAGTGGAAACAAGCCTCTCTTCCCGTGAGACTTGGGGGCCTCGGAGTTCGAACAGCAACGCAAATTGCTGTTCCAGCCTTCCTGTCCTCCTTATCAGCATCCGACGACCTTGTGAAGGAAATTCTACCTGCCCACTTACATCAGCTGGCAGGTGTACATGATCCCAATTTTACACGCTGTGCCACAGAGTGGGCCTCTCGTGCAGGCCCATCACCTCAACCACCATCCCCAAAAGCCCACAAGCAATCCAGCTGGGATGGCCCCATTGTAGACCGAGTTGCTGCAGAGTGCCTGGGTGCTGCAACAACACAACACGACATTGCTCGCCTCACAGCAGTAGCAGCCCCACATGCAGGGGATTTCCTGTTAGCAACCCCAATGTGGCAACTGGTACGCGTCTCACACCACACGCCCTCCGAATTGCTGTGGCCCTCCGCCTTGCGCCCCAATCCACACCAGATATAGGTGTATTTGCGCGAGGTGGTGGCTGACAGGTACGGCCACCATGGCCTACTCTGCCAAAGCACAGGAGGATGGCACTCGAGACACAGTGAAGTTAACGACATCATCAAGAGGAGCCTCACCACAGCTGGATGCCCAGCTGAAAGAGAGCCCCGTTACCTAACGCCCCGTAACTCTGATGCTCTTATTGGTCGCCCGGATGGTATCACAGTGAACCCCTGGAAGAATGGCAAGCAGTTGGTATGGGACTACACGTGCGTATCAACCCTGGCTAACACCTACATTGACCTCAGTGTTGCACAACCAGGTGGCGCTGCCACCCACAGGGAAGCAGCCAAATCCCGTAAATATAGAGAACTGGATCACCACTACAATTTTGTCCCCATTGCTTCTGAGACACTCAGCGCCTGGGGTAAAAGTGCTACCAGTTTTTGAAGGAACTGGGTTCTAGGCTCATTGAAACAACAAGGGACCCTAGAGCTGCCAGCTTTCTTTTCCAGCGCCTCAGCGTGGCGATACAGAGGGGAAATGCGCACTGCATCCAGGGTTCCTGCCCGCCATCTGAGGAGCTGGAGGAACTCGACAACCTATGATAACCATCTTTGTAACCTATATGTAACTCCTTTTTTGTAACAAAGTTCAAATAAAGCAAATATATATATGTGTACATCAAAAGAATGGGGGTGGTAGGAGAAGAAAATATTAGTGTTCAGTGAGAAACCACAAGGTCTCCTCTGAATACGTTTTTTTTTCTTCTCCGAGGCTATGGGTCCCCACATTGGCACCAGAGGTGGTACCCTCACAAACAAATATATATATATATATATATATATAATATATATATATATATATATATATATATATTATATATATATATATATATATATATATTATATATACCTATATATATATTATATATATATAATATATATATATATATATATATATATATATATATATTATGCGAACAAGCCTGAATGGTCCCCAGGCATATATGCAACCGAAAACCCACACCACAGAAGTGACTGAAACCCATACTGCCAGGAGCACTATCCAACTGGTGTAAAGGACATCTTTACCACTCGACCATCACGACCATTCAAAAAATGATGGTAGCCGAAGCTATTTACCCCATTATCCCGACGGCGCTCTGATGGTAATCTTTGGCATGGTATTTTATCAAATCACCTCATTCTTTAGGGCACACGTGAGAAACACGTCACTTATGGGGTTCGAGTCACTTCTGGGGTGTGAGTTTTCGGTTGTATATATGCCTGGGGACCATTCGGCTTGTTCGCATTTGTGTTTCTTGCAGGCAGGCAAAATTGGAACTAAAGAAGTTGCAGCTGGAGGCAGAACAAGCTCAGAAGAGGGTGGAGGCAGAACAAGCTCAGAAGAGGGTGGAGGTAGAACTAGCTATGAAGAGGTTAAAAGTGGAGCAAGCTATGAAAAAAAATAGAGTTAGAGATTAGGCTAGCAGAATTGGGAATTAGATCAGAAAATACTGGTGTTGTTGATTTAGAAACACCTGGGTAGTTAAAGGTTAACAAAAATATCAAGTTTCCTCTTTTCTGTGAGACTGCCCCAGACCAGTTCTTCACTCATTTTGAAAAGTTGGCACAGAGTATGGAATGGCCTGAAACACAATGGGTATCTCTTCTTCAAGGTCAGTTGGTGGGAAAGGCACAGAAGATATTTGCAGCTATGCCTTTGAGTGACAGTTTAGACTATGAGAAGGAAAAGGCAGCAATCCTTACTGCTTATCAACTTGTTCCTGAGGCTTATAGGCAAAGGTTTAGAGAACTGAGACAAGATCCAAGTCAAACATTGATAGAATTTGCACAAGAGAAATATAATATGTTTAATAAATGGTTAGATGCAGAAAAAATTAGGGATCTGGATTCTCTTCAAAATTTACTCCAGGTAGAAGAATTTTTATCTTACATACCTTCTAATGTGACTTTGTATTTGGCAGAGAACTTACCCAGAGATATTTATGAGTTGGCTAAATTAGCACATGAATAAGAGTTGATGCATAAAGTAACTTTTAAAAATAAAATTCAATCGAATAGGCAAGGATCTGGTCGAGCAGTAAACTCCTCAACTAGCATTTGACTTTGGCAAAGCAAAGTCAGATTTGGGTCCCACATGTACCCAACAGCAGGTCAAGGAAACACTTTTTCGAAGGTGCCAGGTGGTAAAGAGAGTAATGTGAAACCCAAAGAGGTGCACACCAGTAATAAGCCTCACCCAGAGTTGAAACAGTGTTCCTACTGCCATAGGAAGGGTCATGTTGTAAAGAGTTGTTGGTTTCTCCACCCAGAAAGAAGGCCTATGACACTCACAGTGTGTGTTGGAGGAAACCCAAAGGTGTAGCAAAAATAATGGGATAAAATGCACTTGCTATAAATCATTTGGAGAGTTTTATATCAAATGGGAAATAACACTNTTCGTTTGGATCTGAATGAAAATGTATTGGCTCCAGTATCAGGCATACATATAATTAACGACATTATACATAAAATGACTGTGCGTAAATCTGTTTTTTTACCGGATAAACTCCCCATTGCTCAACTGTTTTCACACTAACTTCTACACCACGAGATTTATCCCGTAATACTACAGCAAGCAGTCAAGTGTATGAGGCTCCATCTGTTAAGAGAAAGGCAACTGCAAAGATTGATCCTCACAGTAAAAGAATGCTTCCTGGATCGTATATTAACAGGTGGTGTATATAATGTGTATGCAATGTGTAGCTAGCTTTACTCGGCAAAAGCACCTAAGGAGATAGAGCGATGGACACTCACGTGATATACGCCACCAGGTATCAGATACGCATTTATTCCCAATAACATCCCGCATCGTTCCAAAATCGATTGTTTAACCAGCTAGAATTAGATCCCAGGAGAAGTTATGAAATGTGTCTACAAAAATTACTCCTCCCCCTTCCCATTACGTTATTAAGTGTGATAATCCTGAGGCATATATACGTGTAGGCGTTACGTATGAGAGTGGGCGAGGGGAGATACACGCATTCAAAGCATTATTATCATCTGATGTTTTAGCCGAACTATAAAGAAATTAATACCAAGATTAATACAGAAATAGAGGCCATATTTTTAGTAATGCTAAACTGAGTTTTTTAGGAAAGTCATTAAAACAATTTTCAGCTAAATACGGAACGCATTTTATTAAATATGATTCTTCCTCCAATCGAAACAAGTTCACTATTGTGATTAGTGATGAGAATATTAGCTCTGCAATGGGGCATAAAAACATCAGTAGAGTCACATTGTCATTTGGACAGCTTTTGGGAAAGGGGTGGGCTTAGTTCCAGAAATTGAATATTACATATTCGCAAAACGTCAGTATGCCTCGAGTGTAGTTAACACATGTCTATTCCCGCCAATGCCTAGAGGAGGAGTTGATATTCTGTGTGTTTATTGCGATAAAATCTCTTCTACTAGATATGGGACCAGTCTGTAAATATTTTGGATGTAATCTCCCTAACTGAAGTGATAACAGCAACAATAAAACCTCTATGTGCGTCTTAACACAACATGATTATCCAACAGGGAAGACTCATGAAATGGGTTGAAGACTACCTCACAGGAAGGAAAGCCAAGGTTTGCTTCAATGGAGCAGTCTCCAGAACAATGAATATGGAACTCGGGACCCCCCAAGGCGGAGTCTTAAGCCCTACACTATTGAATGTACTTATGAACGCAATTGCAAATATTGATTTTCCGGAAGGAGCACAACAAGTGGGATATGCAGATGATGTTCTAATACAAGCTCCCACCCTGGGAAAAATTGAACAGTCCATTGAACTCCTTGGAAGGAAATGTATTGAACTCGGTTTCACTCTCCCCACAAACAAGACGAAGGCATACTCTCATCACAAGCGGAGAGCAAATGAAGAACTGCAAATTAATGGTGTAACACTTGAATGGGTTGACCACTATCGGTATCTTGGCGTCACTGTCGGCTCTAACAAGGGGAAGAAAGAGGAGCTCAATCAACTCATAGGAACATGCAAAAGTCGACTCAGGGCACTGAAAGCTATGACCTGGAATGGACATGGAGCCTCTATTGCCGTGCTTAAAATGATGTACACAGCCTATGTGCGCTCCGTCATAGACTATGCCGCACCAGTTCTGTGCACCTACTCACAAAGCGATATGAAAAGGCTTGAAAGCATTCAAAATGAAGCCATGACAATCATTCTTGAAGTTCCAAGAACTGCCAAAACGTCTAATCTACGAGAGGAGTTGTCCCTTCCCAGTGTTAAAAGCAGAATTAAGGAGTTGAATGCTAAGCTTGCAAGTAGGATAGCCAGAGATCCCCATTACAATGATATTGCTAAGAAAAAACTGAGCTCTGTGCTACTTTCAGGGGGAAACAGGAGAAGTAAAAAATGGCATCACAGATCAGTCTGCTACCTCGAAGAGCTTCACCTGCTTAAGCAAGCCCGTGAGCTCCTGCCTGTAGAGAGGTTACCTCCCTGGGAGGATGACTCATGCAAGACCATCATCAGTGAAATGGCAATGAAAAAATCCAACATGTTACCACAAGAAATGAGGCACAAGTATCTCGAGGAAATTTATAAAGAAGCCGGAGATGAACTAGATCAAATCTACACTGACGGGTCATCTAATCCTGTCAATGGCAGGGCTGGTGCAGCATACACGGTAATCAAGGATAATACTTTCCAACGCAGAAATGAAGAAAAAGCACGTATTGAGAACTATGCCTCTTCAACGCAAGCAGAACTAACTGTCATTGTTATGGCGTTAAGATTTCTTGAATGGAACACTAATGGTGCAGTGATTTGCACCGATTCAAAAGCAGCACTGCAAAGCCTAAGTAAAAATTGGGCAGAAAATCTTGCAATAGTCGCTGTAATTAAGAGAGCTGTGAGAGCACTTACCAATCAGGGAAGAGTCATCAAGTTTCTGTGGATCCCCTCCCATGTTGGAATATGCGGGAATGAACGAGCAGATGTGCTGGCTGCTGAAGGCGCTGAAGGAGACTATATTGAATACTTCATACCCAAGACTCTACTACAAATTAGAGGTATTGTCAGGCAACATCACCGTGACAAGGTAACTGAGGAAAGGAGGATAGAAGCACAAACCAGTGAATCTGTACGATGGTACAACATGGTTGCAGCTGGCAATCCCAATCATTATGGCCAAAGAGGAGGAGGACGAGGGACAGAGTCAGTAATAGCGAGAATCCGTCATGGATACAAATATCCATGGAGATATGGAATGGAAACAACAGTTGATCAGCGAAGTTGCAGAATCTGTGGTGAGAGTGATGGACACCGCCTTGACCACTATCTACGTGAATGTGAACACCTGAGAGACATCAGAAGTATGTGTAGAATAATAAACCCCACATTGTTTGAGTTAGGAAAACACTATTTGTCAAATATTGATAATGTTCTTAAAAGATTTCCCCATTTTGTACCTTCGAGATAACGTAAGCTTTTAAGGGTTGATAGATGTTAATCTTCTTGTTTGAGGAGGTGTTCACTTAAGACAGTTAAGCAAGTCCCAGCTGTGTCATGGTACAAGTGACAGGATGAACAACCCAGCGGGGTTTCTTCCTATTGGGGAGTGTTGTACATGCTGCTATGGCGGTGTGTCCACTCACAAGATCAGTGGCGCTGCCCAATAAACTCGCCCCTCGGGGCAAAATTAAAAAAAAAAATCGCTATTAGGGATCAAGATGGTAACCCAATACATTTTGATAAACGTGGGTGCACCATAGCCGTCTTGCATGTACGTTCTGTAGCAGGAGGTATATAACACCAACGCTGTCCCCCCACTCCTCATTCATCTGAAACAAGAAGAGAAATGCGTGTCCACTTTATTCCTCCCCTCTGTTGAGGAATTATACATTCTGTTAACCCTTCCTAGAGGTGGGGGGACCGATGATATACGGATTTTCAAAAGCAGTAGGCGTTATACGCGTGGAGGAGGAATATTTTCCTTTTTAAGTGGAATAGCACGTCGAGCAGCGCCCTTTAGCATGAGAACACTGGCTCCGGCTGCGCTAAGCTTGGGGCAGAACGTACTAGACGACATTAATAATGACAAACAAGCTTTCAAACAATCTCTTAACAAACGCGGAGTTGAAACATTGAAAGGAATGGGGAAGCATATGATAGGTGGAAGAGTGCAGAAAAAGTATAAACAAACAAAAAAAATAGTAAACATCAAACGTTTAACTAAAGTGAAATATAATGATGTGCTGTCATAAATTCTTCTCACTCGGCTGGTGTTGTCTAAAGCGTGAACATGGCCGGATATAACGCTCTTGGCTTCCAGGTGCCATTAGAACACTATACCGCTGCTGTTAGTGAAGCCTTTCCTAAAGTATTTTCCCCTTGATTGGTAGAATCAACAATTGCAAGCAGACAATCGGTGGATGTAATACCTGTGAATTCTGGGGTCAATAATAAGTTTACAGACACCTATCTGGAATTCATCATCAACGGGGTGAACGGGCAACTGGTGGATTTATCATCTATAGCTTTGGAGTTGTCTATTGATCTAACCAAAGAAGATGGAACAACGCCTTTAGGAGATGCTAAAAACGTTTCGTTGGTGAATGGATTATCACAAACTCTATTCAAATCCGCTATTGTGTATTTAAACGAAACAGTAGTTGAAACCAGCTCATTATTCTCATTCTGGTCATACGTAAAGTTATTATCTACGATTTCTAGGTGTAAGGTTTGCCGCTATGATAAACTGTCATAGTTTTTTAACCGTGTCGATCCTGGTAAAATTGAAGCTGATTATTTCACTAACGCCTCGGCTGGGGAGAAGCAACGGATGACTGATATGAAAACGAGTGGCGTGAATACTTGTTTTAAACTAATGCTGGATGTCACATCAGTTAGTGAATACGTTTTGTATAATGTGGACATCCGGGTGCGGCTCGAACTTCAACCCGATAAATGGCTAATACTCTGCGATAATAAACACGCTAATTTTAAATACAATATCAAGTCTACACGTCTATGGGTGGATCGGGTATTGCCGTACCCAGATGGATTAATAGCCGTTAATAAAGCCATGGTGCAGAACAACTCTCCTATTACATATACTTTTAATAAAACTTTATAGAAAACGTATATATTGGGCACAGGTCAGCGCTCGATAACCATGGAGCATGGACCAACCGTGGGGGACTGTTATACCAGAACATTTATATATGATCATCCTTGATATGGAGGCTGTGTCTGGTGCACATAATCGCAACCCGCTTTATTTAGAAAACTGCGAGCTTAGTAAAGTATTAATATCGCAGAATAGCACTAATAATGTCAATATTGGGTGCGACTTCCCTCATAACTGCGCCAAGTTGTATTACACAGCATTACAAGCCTTAGGCTTCGATAAAGACAATATATTGTCTTATGATACATATGTGAATGGTGGAACCATACTGGCCTTTAATTTAGAACCTGAGGATATAGATGACACCATCCCAATTGAAAAATGTGGTAATCTGCGGATTGCTTTGGAATTTAAACGCGGTGTGGCTAGAAATAGTCATTCTAGTTTACGGGTCTACAACAGGTGTGATCAGCATTAACGCAGATCGTGGCGTTATTTGCGATACGCGAGGATAAATATTAATATGAATTGTTTGGAAATAAATGAGGCTACCAGAAGTAATTTAGGTGATAAGGTAAACTATCTAGGACGTTTCCTAGCTGATGACGTAAGGAAAATACTGACAAAAATACATAAAAAAAGACCTGTGGTGTTCATAATCAACACTCTGGAGTCTGGTTCACGTAATAAAATGGGACATTGGATAACATTCTATGTAAATAAGGATGAAGGTAGAAGCGAGATAGTTATACTAGACAGTTACGCTAATCCTGCAATAGGATCTTATTCAAGATATTTCGAAGAGTTTATGTCCTACTTCCAATGCCCTATATATTATGAAGAAAAGGATTCAATCCCTGAATAGTTACTTCTGTGGGAATTACGCCGTTTATTTTGCCTATCATTTTTCCAGACTAAGCTTGGAGGACGCCCTACTTCACTTTGATGAAGCATTTAAATATGGTCAATTTCGCAAGAATGATGAAAAAGTGTTGAAATTCAATTATGCTCTGATGAAAATGCCTGTGTGTAAGCAAACATTCTGCTTAAACGGTACTGATGCTGAGTGTGAAACATTGTGTGACGAAGTTGGCTAGGATGATAGTGCGGTGAGTAATACTTTATGTTAGGATTGAATGACGAACATAATAATGTCTGTATTTATTTTTACAACATTGACAACAAAAAACTTATAACCTTTTTCCCCTTTCTACAGATTGGCTGGTTGACTGGCGTGCTGGGAAGGTTCGATGGAGTGGATGAATGACTCCCAATCCGCATGTCAACTACCTAAACCCTTTCTACAGATTGAATGATTGACTAGGATGACAAGAAGCTTCGTTGGACTGGATGAATACCTCTCTCATCTACCTGCCGACTAAAGCATCAAGAAGAAGTCCCCACCTGCGCTAGAAAGGGAAACGATCCCGGTCAAATGAGAAGTGATTGATGGTGGCAGGTGAGGACCTGCTGGCTGGAGTAAGGACAACGCCCCTCCTTTACGAAACCACAGTGGTGGGAGAGCCCTGCTAGGGTGAACATCTCACAGACCCTCTGTAGATTTTGAAAAAAAACGATTAAGGCTAATGGAGCACATCCGCTCCTGGTGCGACTCCCAATACGCGCTGGTCTGTCACCTATACACTCACACGTGCATTGTTACATAAAACAGACCTTCTCTGCCAACTGCTACATCCTCGCATTCACATCTTAAGAGACTCTGCTCTCTCTCCTACCCTCCTGACACTTCATGCCCGTGTATGGTCAAACTATTACCCTCATAGATCACCACCAAACACAGCTGCGTACCTCGAAGAAAATAATGGCTGTCAAAAAATTGCAAACCACAATGACCCTCCAACCCTCTCCCGCCGAGCGGAAGCTCCCCTTACCCCTCCCTCACCCCTCCCCCACCCCATTAACATATCCGGCTATGTTGGGACCCCTCACACCTGCACACACCCTCTACATAGCATTACTTAGTTTCATCTATTAATCAACTATTATATACACACAGGATTAACTCTATGGCAAACACCCACAAATATTCATTTTCTTTTATCCACATATTCTAATCTTCTTCTATTCTCCTCATATTCCATACTCTACCACATACACCACATACTCTCCTACCCCCACAACATGATCCCCCATCATTCCAGAACGCGTAACCGAACACCGGATGCTCACACTCGTCCAGCACGTGAAAAACTTCCGTGAAAATTTCCCTACAACACTATGTGGCTACATACCTTTGCACCACCTGGCCACCTGGCTCTAATGGGGCCACCTGGCCAGATGGTGCGCAAGGTCGTAGTCACATATTTCACTACTGTACTGGACTTCCTCTCCTTCAAAAGATTACACAACATGGAATAAGATAATCACCTAGAATGAATTACCTAAAATCCTACCAGAATGGAATATACAACACTAGGACAGCCCACACAGTCCTTAGTCTAATAGACGTTTACTCTGTTCCCGTCTGTACACTCACACACACACACATATACTGTACGTCTGCCCTCGCTAGACTTAAGTGCCTCTTGGACTGACAAGGAACGTCAATAAAGATGAAAATCTCACACGCCTGCACTTCTCTTCACCTCTACAGGTGCATGGAGACAATGCTGGCGGACCACCTCACTCTCGAATCCAGGCTTAGAGATAATAGTCACCAAAATCACACAGAGTACTTATTTCATTTACACAGTCGGCTAACATGCATACCCGTAACTCCAACCATACCCAGGCACCCAGCTGTAGGTGTCTGGTCACTCCTCAAGGTGGCGGTGGCTGGTCACTCCTCAAGGCGGCGGTGGCTGGCCACTCCTCAAGGTGGTGGTGGCTGGCCACTCCTCAAGGCGGCGGTGGCTGGCCACTCCTCAAGGTGGCGGTGGCTGGCCACTCCTCAAGGTGGCAGTGGCTGGCCACTCCTCAAGGCGGCGGTGGCTGGCCACTCCTCAAGGCGGCGGTGACTGGCCACTCCTCATGGCAGCAGTGGCTGGTCACTCCTCAAGGCGGCGGTGGCTGGTCACTCCTCAAGGCGGCGGTGGCTGTCACTCCTCAAGGCGGCGGTGACTGGCCACTCCTCAAGGCGGCGGTGGCTGGCCACTCCTCAAGGCGGCGGTGGCTGGCCACTCCTCAAGGCGGCGGTGGCTGGTCACTCCTCAAGGCGGCGGTGGCTGGTCACTCCTCAAGGCGGCTGTGGCTGGCCACTCCTCAAGGCGGCGGTGACTGGCCACTCCTCAAGGCAGCAGTGGCTGGCCACTCCTCAAGGCGGCGGTGGCTGGTCACTCCTCAAGGCGGCGGTGGCTGGTCACTCCTCAAGGCGGCGGTGGCTGGTCACTCCTCAAGGCGGCGGTGGCTGGTCACTCCTCAAGGAGGCGGTGGCTGGCCACTCCTCAAGGCGGCCGTGGCTGGCCACTCCTCAAGGCGGCGGTGGCTGGTCACTCCTCAAGGCGGCGGTGGCTGGCCACTCCTCAAGGCGGCGGTGGCTGGCCACTCCTCAAGGCGGCGGTGGCTGGTCACTCCTCAAGGCGGCGGTGGCTGGCCACTCCTCAAGGCGGCGGTGGCTGGTCACTCCTCAAGGCGGCGGTGGCTGGCCACTCCTCAAGGCGGCGGGGCTGGTTACTCCTCAAGGCGGCGGTGGCTGGTCACTCCTCAAGGCGGCGGTGGCTGGCCACTCCTCAAGGCGGCCGTGGCTGGCCACTCCTCAAGGCGGCGGTGGCTGGTCACTCCTCAAGGCGGCGGTGGCTGGCCACTCCTCAAGGCGGCGGTGGCTGGCCACTCCTCAAGGCGGCGGTGGCTGGTCACTCCTCAATGCGGCGGTGGCTGGCCACTCCTCAAGGCGGCGGTGGCTGGTCACTCCTCAAGGCGGCGGTGGCTGGCCACTCCTCAAAGTGGCGGTGGCTGGCCACTCCTCAAGGCGGCGGTGGCTGGTCACTCCTCAAGGCGGCGGTGGCTGGCCACTCCTCAAGGCGGCGGTGGCTGGCCACTCCTCAAGGCGGCGGTGGCTGGTCACTCCTCAAGGCGGCGGTGGCTGGTTACTCCTCAAGGCGGCGGTGGCTGGCCACTCCTCACGGCAGCAGTGGCTGGCTAGCTTTGTGCGGAGGCTCGCATGGCTCGGCGCGGTTTCTTAACCTTTCTCACACACGGTGCGGTTTCGTACAAGATGGCGGCGCTCACGGCTAGAGACTCTCACAAAATTACCACGAATTTCAATGAGAAAACTGCCCCTGAACACTGGCACGAATTTCTCTTTCACTCTACTGCTACAGATCACTAGCAGGTGGTCAGAACGTCTGACAAACCAGCTGTATGCCTTCCTCTAATTGGTTTCTTTGAGGAGGACGCGGGAAGATGCCAGGATCCTCTCTCATGACGCCATTCTGCCTCCAGCCTCCGCCCTTGCGGAGTGAGGACGAACTCGTTAATGCTCGTATGAACTTTATTGCCCACATTCCATGATTACTTCCAATACACTCCCTGACTCCCTCCCTTCGAAATACGAAGTGTTCCCGGACTCTGCTTTACCCACAGAAGCACAACGTAGATGAATGGAGGCTGGAAATGTACAGTAGCCAACCGCCACGACGCCCTTTACTCAATTTGACCGAATGAGCAAAGGAGGACATCAGGTAAGAGCGGAGGCTGGAGGCAGAATGGCGTCGTGAGAGAGGATCCTGGAGTCTTCCCGGGGTCCTCCTCAAACAAACCAATCTGGGGTAGGCATACAGCTGCCGACCCTCCTCAGCCAATCAGAACCAGAGGCGAGCTACCATGGCCGCAGGGTAACTCCAAGATGGTCGACCAAGATGGCCGGAGGGCGTTGCCATAGTAACAGAGATATGGCTGTGGCGGTTACCACCTCACACCAAGTGCGGGAACACTCTACACAATAAAGGCTGTTGCTCGCTCTAACTCTTTCCTCAAATGTGCTACAACGGTCATTGTAACATATTTGGAATCCTGAAGACTCAGGCTCTCAGATGAGCCCGAACACGAGATGCTTCGGGTACGGGTTACCAGACTTAGTCCCATGCACGACCATGCACGCCCCAAGTGCACGACGAGCACCACAGGCACGTAAAACCAGTGGAAAGTTTAGCTGGTGTCAACCCATTCCCTCACATTTATCATATTTAAACAAAAAACATATATTCGAAGGACATTATCTGCCTTAACTGAATCCATAGTGATGCTTTGAGAGAAGTCTTTATTTTTATGTGTTTAAAGAAACGTTTCCTTGCCAGGATTCTTTAGTGCTGTGAGAGGATGGATTTTCCCAGCTAGCATGTAGGTTGATGTGTGTGTACAACAGGAAAGGCATATGCACACAGAATGTACTGGGCCTGTTTGGGAAATACTTCACCTACACATGTCTGTGTAGATAAAGGGGGTGTCTTGTCAGGGGTGTCTCCGGACAGCCCCTGACAAGACCTTTCCAACATGACTTCAGTAGTCACTGTAGCAAGTTTGTTAGTAAAGGTATCATCATCATGTTTATGTTTCACGTGAGTTTTGTGTAGCAAGTGAAGGAAGTGAGGGGAATGTCGAGGGATGGGGGTGCCAACGGTCTGGCTGCTACCTCACCCCATCAGGCCTCCACCCCATGACGTCACAGGGCCGCGTGATACGCGGGAAGCTCTGTGATTCGTCGAGGCACTGCAGCTTCAGTAGGCTGCATGGCGGGTTCTCACCTGGTTAGTGGATATGAGCACAGAGGAGACCAGCCTACCGTCGGACCTCACGTGCCCGCAAAATTCACTCTGGGCTGTGTTGTTGTGAAGAGGAGGCTTGTTGTTGTGCAGCCTCAGCAAAACTACGTGAAACAGTGCCAGCAATGACAATTAAGTACTCCATCTCGTCGTACAATCGACGTGGGTCCGCTATAAGATACGCAGAATCCGGAATTCACGGTGATAGTACTTAGATTAAGTGAGGAGTGTACTTAACAAGTAGAGTCAACCGCATGATCGGTACCATAGCAGAAGGCACACAGACTGTTGTGCATATCCACATTTAAATCCCGCAACACTCATTATTACGTCTCATTATCTCATAAACACCCCACCCACCACGTAACTGTTAGCAAAATGTGAGTCATAAACACTCACCCACCACGGTACTGTAAGCAACAAATGGCATTTGTGGAGACTGAAAGATGTAGTTGTGGCCTTAATATTCCAATTAACTCTTCGACTCATCACTGAAAAACAGGGAGTGGCCAAAGGAATGGAACACAGCCAATGTAGTGCTAATGTGCCAAAATGAAAGTACACAGGAGGCACTAAACTACACAGTAGTTTCATTATCGACCATTCTCAGTTAGGTGCTAGAGAAGCTTGCAAGGAAACGTCTCCTGAAACAGTTATGAAATGAAGATATCTCTCAAATCACCAGCATGCATTCATTTTAAACAGATAATGCCCAAGGAGTTTATAAGGCTGATATTTAAATAAAAATACAAAAAATAGATGGAAGAAGGGTTAACTGCCTGAATTTTCATTCAAAATAAAAAAACGTGTAACGCTGTTCAATTTAGTAAGTCCCCATCCGAAAATTGAAGACCAATATTTAATAACTAAAGGAGTCCTGGAGTGGAGGAGAGAACATGTCATTGGTGGAAAACCAAGGGTAATGCTGAAAGAAGAGTAATCAGTGGCAAACAGTTGCAGGTATTAAGAAACCTAAGCAGTGTACCCCCCATGAAATATTTTGGAGCCATTCACATTGTGATATGTTATCAAACTAAAAGAAGAATCATAAGTGTCCTTACTTTCAGATTATGAATACGTGCAGAGATTTACAAACGAAGACGTTTGTGACTGAGTACAAGGAGACCCTGGTGCGCTCAAGCGCTGGTCTAAAGATAGTCATATTCCCTTAACACTGACAAATGCAAAGATCTAAACATAAGTGAGATGAGGGAAGGAACCAGTAATAATATAGATTAAAAAGCTATTTCTTGATTCTGTGAAGGTGAAGCAGTCTTCACAACAAGTGAAGACTGCTAGGA
This sequence comes from Procambarus virginalis, assembly GCA_020271785.1. Classification (NCBI taxonomy): domain Eukaryota; kingdom Metazoa; phylum Arthropoda; class Malacostraca; order Decapoda; family Cambaridae; genus Procambarus; species Procambarus virginalis. Next base: position 18,833 of record WNGS01162829.1, read on the forward strand.
TGGTACAATCGCACATGGACAGATAATTTACATCAAAGTTGTGAGAAACGTTTAGGTGACCAAAAGACTATTATCTAGGCAATGCAGTGTCCCGGACTTACTAATATTCCACAGTCACATCCATATTGATTTGATCTCCAATTTTCTCCTCAATTATCTGATAAAAGTGATAATTTACTAGATTATTTCCAAATTAATGTTCATATTTTAATAATAAGAAACAAGAAAAAACTTATTATGTGAACAGTAAAAGAAGCAGCTGTGCTGTATTGGATGGAACTCCGGAAAATCCATGGTGCATAAAGCTGCTTTATGCACTATGATTCGAGCACACATAGGGGTTCTGCTCTGGTTGACGCTGACAAGAGGAACACTGTCATCACGTGGAGCTCTGAGTGGGTGTTTTTCTCTTAGGGCTTGTGCTGTATCGGCGTCTCTGGTGGCAACTATGTCCTCGCTGGTGATGACTCTGATCGCCCCTATTGTGATGCCTTCTTCTATTTTCTTCTTTCTGACTGTGCTCTGATTTTGGATACCTCGGTTCTGCTGTTGATACCTTTCCTGTGGTGGGTGTTTTTTTTGCACGGGTGGGGAGGGTGCCTGGTTGTCCTCTCTTGGAAATTATTTATAGACATAATGACTGAGGAAGCTAGTGATTTGTCTCTCCTTGCAGGGACAGCTAGGCATATGTTACCAAACAGGAGAAGATTGTGCTATGCTTGGTTCCGGGTGAACCTTTAACCATTTTCAAGAGGCTGGATAATTTTGCTGCCACTTGGGGCGGGCAGCTTTGAGGATGTGCTGCAAGGTTCCAAGCGATGTCGCTTTGATGGCTTCTAGTAGGTTCACAGTCGAAGGAAGCTGTTGGAGGTGTTTTCCCCTGACTGCTTGGTGTGGGACCTTGATTGATACTCTCTTTGAGAGGCGTCACCTACCCGGACAATCGGTTCCGTTGTGGGCATGCTTGCGCACACCACCGTTGATCTTGAGACACCAAACCTTGTCACACACGTGGCATGTGCCGTACCTGACGCTGGTTGATTGCTCCTCTTGACTGAGAGAAGCCTGGCTGTCAGTCGTGACCTGCGACATCCTCGGGCGTTGGTGGACGCTGGGCGGGCGCTGGGCAGGCGGGGGCGGATGCTGGGAGGGTACTTGGCGGGCGCTGGGTGGGCGTGGACGGATGCTGGGTGGACGTAGTATGGAGGTGGCGGTCGCGGTTGGGTGGAGCAGAGGCGGGAGACCGGCACCTCTCGACTCGTGGGTTGGGTGATGGTACACACTCACTTGAGGGTATGGGTGAGAGGGGGGGGGGCAGGGGGTGACACAAACACATATGTATAATTTCGTATTATATCACTGCACTTGTAATATGGTTCACTGAGGCTTGATGCACTTAAAACACCGATACCTGTTTCCCGAGAGCTGAGGTATCTATTTTTCAAGGATATTTTCATAACAATTACACACGGGTCACCCCCCTCGACTGACCACACAACACCACCCCCATCTCCCCCCTCCCCCCACCACCAACACCGAGGGAGCCCCTCAGGGCGCACTTGTTGGCCCCTCACTGCAGTCCAGATAATTCCACACTGCCAGTCCACTTGTTTGATTGTTTTTTGGTTGCGATAGTTCACCCTGGACACTTCCCGTCACTTTCACACCTTCCCAGGATGTTCACACTGCACACTGTTGAGTCTGAGCCCCATGGGGTCAGGATGTCACTAGATAATGGCACATGGCCGGCAAAGCCTCCTCCCAGCGTCCGTTCACTGTGGCGACCACAGTATATATCACGGTTATAATATATAGCGCCTTAAACCGCTTGACCATCACGACTGGACTGATTTGATAAAATGAGGTGATTTTGATAAAATCAAATGAGGTGATTTGATAAAATGCTATGCCCAAGATAACCATCCAAGTGCCGGCGGGGAAGTGGTTCATATAGCTCAGGCTATCACTTCCTTAGTCCGGTCGTGATGGTCAAGTGGTTTAAGGCGTCCCTGTACATACCAGTTGCATTGCTCCTGGGAGTATGGGTTCGAGTCACTTCTGGGGTGTGAGTTTTCATTCGCATATAGTCCTGGGGCCATTCAGGCTTGTTATATATATATATATATTATATATATATATATATATATATATGTACATATTATGCGAACAAGCCTGAATGGTCCCCAGGCACATATGCAACCGAAAACCCACACCACAGAAGTGACTCAAACCCATACTGCCAGGAGCACTACCAACTGGTATACAGGACACCTTTACCACTCGACCATCACGACCGTTCAAAAGATGATGGTAGCCGAAGCTATTTACCCCATTACCCCACCGGCGCTCTGATGGTAATCTTTGGCATGGTATTTTATGAAATCACCTCATTCTTTGGGGCACACGTGAGAAACACGTCACTTCTGGGGTTCGAGTCACTTCTGGGTGTGAGTTTTCGGTTCTATATATGCCTGGGGACCATTCCGGCTTGTTCGCATTTGTGTTTCTTGCAGGCAGGCTGAATTGGAACTAAAGAAGTTGCAGCCGGAGGCAGAACAAGCTCAGAAGAGGGTAGGCAGAGCAAGCTGAGAAGAGGCTGGAGGTAGAACTAGCTATGAAGAGGTTAAAAGTGGAGCTAGCTATGAAAAAATAGAGTTAGAAATTAGGCTAGCAGAATTGAGAATTAGATCAGAAAATACTGGTGTTGTTGATTTAGAAACACCTGGGCAGTTAAAGGTTAACAAAAATATCAAGTTCCTCTATTCTATGAGACTGCCCCAGACCAGTTCTTCACTCATTTTGAAAAGTTGGCACAGAGTATGGAATGGCCTGAACACAATGGGTATCTCTTCATCAAGGTCAGTTGGTGGGAAAGGCACAGAAGATATTTGCAGCTATGCCTTGATTGACAGTTTAGACTATGAGAAGGAAAAGGCAGCAATCCTTACTGCTTATCAACTTGTTC
>WNGS01162830.1:39528-52501 GCA_020271785.1 Procambarus virginalis
CATTAATTGTGACCCATTTTCTCTTTCCACGTGAATCGCGATCGCTTAGATACACATTAATTGTGACCCATTTTCTCTTTCCACGTGAATCGCGATCGCTTATATACACATTAACTGTGACCCATTTTCTCTTTCCACGTGACTCGCGATCGCTTATATACACATTAGCTGTGTCCCATTTTCTCTTTCCACGTGAATCGCGATCGCTTAGATACACATTAACTGTGACCCATTTTCTCTTTCCACGTGAATCGCGATCGCTTATATCCACATTAATTGTGTCCCATTTTCTCTTTCCACGTGAATCGCGATCGCTTAGATACACATTAATTGTGACCCATTTTCTTTTTCCACGTGAATCGCGATCGCTTAGATACTCATTAATTGTGACCCATTTTCTCTTTCCACGTGAATCGCGATCGCTTAGATACACATTAATTGTGACCCATTTTCTCTCTCCGCAGGGTACAGCTACGACAGCGCCGCCTACGGAGGACAGAGTTACCCCTACATGACGGGCCAGATGTACGGAGGCTACGACATGACTAGGGGGTACTCTCCTACATCCAGCACCCCATCCTATATGAACGGGTCTTACAGTCCAGCTATGTACGCCTCCGCACCTTCCCCCTATTCTATGAGCCAGGTATGTGGGTCTTCATATATATATATATTATAACCTGTGTTTTGTTTTAAATGTAAATAGTGTATAATATCGGAAACTAACCGGCATCAACCCGCTCTTCTCTCTAAATAGTTACCCTTTCAATCAACAGATGGCGTCCATGGCGTCCGTTGGCTCTGTGGGTTCTGTAGGATCATCAGCTTCCCACTCTCCCACGCCCATTAAATCTGAGACGCCCACACTGCCCGTGTCCTCACCAGGGGCTACCATGCCGCCCTCCGCCACCCACACCTCTGCAGGAGAATATCAAAGTGAGCGTCTTCACCAAGTTTCAAGTCTTACCTTGACAAATATATCCTGAAAAATATTGATATATAGTGATATTTTTATTTCTAAACTAGTTTTTACTTTTATATATGACAGTGTCAGACCACGAAGGAAGGATTAAGACAGGAATTTCCTTAGGTACTCTCGTATTTAATAATACATCTTCTGAAGGATTGTTAAATACGAAAGTACTTCAGGAAATTCCTATCTTAAACCTTTCTTTGTGGTCTGGCATTGTCACATTGTTTCATTATAATTTCTTTGTGATGTACTCACACACACACACACACATATATATATATATATATATATATATATATATATATATATATATATATATATATATATATATATATATATCATCGCCTTTAATAGACATTCATAAAGATAGTTCCAATATTCCTTGGAAAGAAGACTTTTCAAGATTGAGATAGACATTTCTGATAGTGATAGACAAGTGGGTGACAGGTAGGAAATCTGGTTGACGATAGAGAAGGAATGTACGGTGTTCACTTTAATATAAGATAGGAGTTGACGAGACGAATTGACGTTTGAATAGATAGGGAAGACTTCAAATTAGCCCCCCCCACAAGATGTAGCCATGGGATTATAAACACATATAGATGAGACACATAGATAAGACACATAGATAAGACACATAGATAAGACCCATGTAAGACTAGTAACGTCCATCAATAGTCAAGACTTAATTATGTCCTTGTTCATACAGGCGTGAACAAGCATTTCTAGGCGACCACCCCCCCTTCCCTCCCCCCTCCCCCCTCCCTGCAACCCCCCAACCCCAACAAACAAAAACAACCCGACGTATCAACTGTGTTTGCTCACTAAACAAGTGTGTATATATGTGCTCTCACTGAAACAAAGTGTGTGTGGCTGTCACTTAAACAAGAGTGTGTTGTGTGTGTGTGTGTGTGTGTGTACTCGGCCCCATGTGTGTGAGACCGAGAGGTGATGGTGGTGATGATGCCATGACTGAGCGAAGGTCTTCTCCTCCTTCCCCTTCAGGTGTGATGAAGCGCGAGTATGGTGCGGGGGGCCCCGGCCAGCAGGACTTGTCACAGATGATATCAATGTACCTTCGGGGTCCCAAGAACGCCACGAGCAGCAAAAGGCCGTCGCCGCTGCCGCCTACATGTCCCACGCCCACTATCACGCCCACGGCGCCGCTTCCCCCGCCCAGATGCCGCCCGCGCCTATGCCACTTGCCCATATGTAAGCCAAGCCACCAGACCGCCCGGAGCACACATTGCGAGGGGGCGGGAGGGGGTGTTGGCCACAGGGGGAGGTGCTGACCACCGCCCTTTCCCCCCTTTTATCTCCTCCTCTCCCCCCCCCCCTCCCTCACCCCACCTCTCTCCCCTTACTAAGGGGTGATGTTCATCAGCCCGCCCACGGCCGCCCACGTCGCAGTCCCATGCTGTCTAGCAGATGACCACCCACACACGCCTACCTTGCCCAACACCCGCCGATCTGCCGATCAATCCACGCCATCTTGTGCAGCAACCCCAGCCTCAAAACATTCGCCCCTCATCATCTTAGAAGCGAAGAGACCCCATGTCCCCCCCCCACAGCTCTCATGAGTTCGGAACATGGTCGGACAAGCGTACCCAGACCCCCCAAAGAGTCTTTGGTCTTGGAATGATAGACATATAGGCTCCAGATTTCACCTAGTGTCTCCAGGGTCCTGTATATCGTCTAATATATGGAAGAATCACGAGGAGCAGAGCGGGGTCGAGTCGACCGCGCATATATAAAGCCCAGTGGTCCTATACATTCCCTATAGTGGGTCCCAGGGTGAATCGATGGCTATTAATGATCCAGTGGTCCGAGTTTTCGTCCAACGGTTTGCGCAATGTCAACCGGGGCTTGGCGTAAAGGCCGGATATATGCAGTGCCGGCCTGACTCTGAGGCTCACGTGTGTGTATCCACCAGGCCGGGCGTGAGCCGGCGGTTGGATTCAGCCGTTATCCATGGGTTTCGGGCTTGATCCAGAGGTGATCGGGGGTTAGAGTAATTCAGGCATGAGCCATTTATTCCTGCAAGGGGTTCAGCCGCCAACAAAACGTATTCCAGCAGTCCGAAAAATGGTACAATGTTTCAGGTATACCCTGTAAGTCGACAGCGGTCCGTGTGTGGCCCAGAGGTCCTGTAGCGGTCCATGTGTTGGCCCAGAGGTCCTACAGCGGTCCATGTGTTGGCCAGAGGTCCTACAGCGGTCCATGTGTGGCCCCAGAGGTCCTACAGCGGTCCATGTGAAGTTCAGTGGTCCTACAGCGGTCCATGTATGACCCAGAGGTCCTACAGCGGTCCACGTGAAGTTCAGTGGTCCTACAGCGGTCCATGTGTGGCCAGAGGTTCTACAGCGGTCCACGTGATGTTCAGTGGTCCTACAGCGGTCCAAGTGTTACTCAAAACAGCCTAGCTGTCGTCCAGCGCTGGTCCAATGAACCGGAAATAATCCAGTTGTCGCAGATTTGGGCCAACGCTTCAGCCATGAACCGGGAGTTGGGTTCACACCTAAACGTGAGTTTAGGTGTCCAGGTGTTGGCCCAACGCTCCAAATACTGGTCCAGCGGTTCACAGGTTGGCCCAGCGATGAAGCCTTTGTCCCCCCCCCCCCAGCCGTTAAATCGTTGGTCCAACGGTCCCAACTGTTGTCCCAGCGGTTAAATCATTGTGTATCCAACGGTTCAATCCTTGTTCCAACGGTGCAATCGCTGGTTCGCCGTTCCGTTGGTCCAGAGGTCTATAAGCCAAGAACCAATCCAGTGGTTCCTGCGCCCCCTACCCCCCTCCCCCCCCCCCACCCGACACCGAAACGGGGAGCAGAACAGGACTCTAAAAAAAAAAAGAAAATTAACAAAAAACATGACATGTGATAATCGCATAAAGCTAATGTTAAAAGTACATATTAATAATTTTAACGGTGAATTTACAATGAAAATCACACAAAAAAAAGACTGTTTTTTTTTTGTTTTTTTGCGAAAAGTGTGTAAGTAAAAAGAACCTGAACAGTTTTAAATGCCATTATTTATACTGAGGTTTGTGTGTGTGTGTGTGTGTGTGTGTTGTGTGTGTGTGTGTGTGTGTGTGTGTGTGTGTGTGTGTGTGTGTGTGTGTGTGTGTGTGTTGTCATTGGGGTGGGGCGGAGGGGGGGTATGGGCCAATGTATTAGCTAGTGGTGGCCAGGGGAGGGGGGAGGGAAGGGGTGTGTGTGTGTGTGTGTGTGTGTGTACGTGTGTGTGTGTCTGTATGTGTGTGTGTGTGTGTACACCCCTACAGGCGTCGCCCTTTTCTGTACATAGATTTTTTTATTTTATTTTTGTTCGCGTCTTGTACATACCTTTTGCTCTCTCTCTCTCTCTCTCCTTTTCTGTCCCTAATTATCCTTCTGTTGATCCTCGGCGTTTCCTCCGTGTCTTCCTTACCTCCCTGATTCTTGCTGTCGCGTCCAGCTGTCTCTCTCTCTCTCTCTCTCTCTCTCTCTCTCTCTCTCTCTCTCTCTCTCTCTCTCTCTCTCTCTCTCTCTCTCTCTCTCTCTCTCTCTCTCTCTCTCCCAGCTGTCGAAATCTCCAACCATGGCGCTGATCTGCCGTTTTCGGGAGCTTCGCCCCCCACCAGCCCCCGCCGGCGGCGCCTTAGGCAGGAATACAGTCCTCTTGTCCACCCGGATTGGACCAGACACCAGAGAGAGCCCCTCAAAGGAGTTCCTCAGCGACGTCTCCTTCCAATCTGAGAGGTCATACCCTTTCTTGCCCATTCCTCTTCCCCCCCTCTCTCACTAAACCCATCACACCCCCCTCTCTGGGCTTGGGGGGGGGGGAGCAGGAGTCAAGCCTGGGGGCAGGGAGAGACCTATATACTTGATTGCCTGACTCCTTCCCATACCTACTTACCTATACAATCCGGTCTTTTTCTGTAACCTTCATCATTTGGCCTTGTATTTTTTGTCTAATTCTGTATATCGTCTGTACATAACGCACCGATATTTGTCTTGTTATACAACACAGTGGATAAAACCGACGTTTCTTTATCGTTGGAAATGAATAAATAAAATAAATGGAATATGGATTCATTTTATTTAATCCCTCCCCCTATACGCACCCACTTCAAGCATCAACGTCGTTGCTGTCCTTGGTCAAGTGAGCTGTGAATGCAAGCTTCAGGTAATGCCAAAACCATCGCGCAGGTAAGAGCAAATTACTCCAAACAGGCTACAGATGTCCAGTATAAGAACTACTTGAAAACTACTGCCAGTGGCCAGTAAGTGAATATTATATATGAATCGACTTGAAAATGGTCCAGGACGGACTGAAACGTCGTCGTCCCTTCACCTTCTAGTGTGTAGTCTGGTAAAAAAAAAAATATATATATATATATGTGTGTGTGTATGATTTATATTGCCAAGAAAGCAGGCGGCAGCGACCTCGCCCGGCTCCCGTGCGCGCCGCTGGAACAACAGTCAACAAACTGCCGTTTACACCAATTAGAGGCTCAGGCGCTTCTTAACCCGCTCAAACAACTTTGGCGACGAGAATTGTTCGCCTTCTCCTCCTTGTGTCTCACACACCTTTGGTTGACAGTCAGTGTCGCAATGACTCTCGTGTAGAGCAGACGTGTTGGGCTTCGTCGCTCCGGCTAATTGGCGGGTGAGTGTCCTCCCCTGGCTTTCTTCTAGAAGGTTCGAGTAGTCATTGCATTTTGCCAGAGAGGTATGTGTATACAAATGTTAAAGTGTCTTTGACTGAAGTTGCCATTGCATCAGCGAATGCTGCTGGCCTGTTAATGCATGTCTGCAATGAAATGTTTTTGTCGGGGGCTAGTTTCATTAATTTTCAGAGTGGGGGGGGGGAGGATGACGTGATATTCCCCCATTCTTCAGGGGGGGGGGGGGGAGGTGATTGTTTGATTGGAAATTATCACCACCTGGGGGGGGAGGGGTGGTGGTGGGGGGGGGGGGTAATGATCTGAGATCCCCACTCCTATGCGGGGGAGGGGGGATATCTTACGTTGGTTCCGGGGGTCACGGTTCCCGCGGCCCGGTCTCTTGACTAGGCTGCCTGGTTGCTGGACTGGTCACCAGGCTGTTCGACGCCGCTGCTCGCAGCCTGGTTGATTAGGTATTCTTTATAGGCGGTTATTCAGTTCTCTCTTGAACACTGTGAGGGGTCGGCTAGTTATGTGTAGTGGAAGCGTGTTGAACAGTCTCGGGCCTCTGATGTTGATAGTTCTCTCTTGAACACTGTGAGGGGTCGGCCAGTTATGCCCCTTATGTGTAGTGGAAGCGTGTTGAACAGTCTCGGGCCTCTGATGTTGATAGAGTTCTCTCTCAGAGTACCTGTTGCACCTCTGCTCTTCAACGGGGGTATTCTGCACATCCTGCTATGCCTCCTGGTCTCATGTGGTGTTATTTCTGTATTGAGGTTTATATATTCCACGTAAATTAGTATGTATCTCTCCCGCCTGCGCGCTAGAGAATACCTATTTAGCCATTTTAGTCGGGCCCAGTAATTTAAATGATTTATTGAGTGTATTTTGGCAGAAATGGTTCCCTGCACGCTCTCCAGGTCAGCAATTTCTCCAGCTTTGAAAGGGCTGTCATTGTGTAACAGTATTCCATTCTAGAGAGCATTAGTTTCTTGACAAGTGTAATCATTGGTACGGCATCTGTTGTCTGAAAATTCCTTGTTTTTCAATGTTTTATTTTACATATATATTTCTTTTAAGCTAAGGTTTTCTGCCATGATTACACCCAAATTCTTTAAATTGCTTTTACGTTCTATGATATGATTTGACGTCATTTTATACATGGTTTCCATTTTTTATTTTATCATTTCTTATAGCGCAGGAGCTGGAACTTGTTTTCCATAAACAGGAAGAGCTAGGGTTCAGTTCCTGAAGCCCATTATGTGCCTCTGTAATCCTTGACACCACCGCCCATGGGATGGGTATGGGGTGCATAATAAACAAAAGAGAGGGGTAGGGAGGATGATCATGTGTCCTGAGATTCTTTTAATTTGGAAAGATCATTAAACAATTCGTGTCTTGTTCCCTGATTTCACTTGAGTCATAATTTTGTTTCTGTTCTACGTCTTGGTTCTGTCTTTCTTGGGTTATCTTGAGTTGATTTCGGGGCTTTAGTGTCCACGCGGCCCGGTCCTCGACCAGCCCTCCACCCCCAGGAAGCAGCCCGTGACAGCTGACTAAATCCCAGGTACCTATTTACTGCTAGGTAACAGGGGCATAGGGTGAAAGAAACTGCCCATCGTTTCTAGCCGGCGCCCGGGATCGAACCCGGGACCACAGGATCACGTGACCAGCGTGCTATGCGCTCAGCCGGCCGGCTCCCTAAATTTTTGCCCGTAGGCTGTTTAACATGGCCTAATGTATTGCAGTTTATAGTTCCGTCTATCACGACGGTTCGAGTTTAATTGCAACAACAAAAAATAACAAATAACTTATTTGGTTGACCAGACCACACACTAGAAGGTGAAGGGACGACGACGACGACGTTTCGGTCCGTCCTGGACCATTCTCAAGTCGATTGTGTCGACACAATTGCATGTATCAAGTCACAATCGACTAGAGAATGGTCCAGGACGGACCGAAACGTTGTCGTCGTCCCTTCACCTTTTAGTGTGTGGTCTGGTCAACATACGTCAGACACGTTATTGTAACTCATCGCCACTTGAGTTTAAAGGCAATCACCTCTGTGGGGTTAAGTTCCATACCAGCTTTCCTGACAGATTAGTATACTGTTGTGGTTGGCATGTTGCACTGATACGGCTGCGTATATACAGGCAAGTTGGGTACACCTTTGTCTATATATCCTCTTGGATTTAAAACGTGTTGGTACACTCTCCTATATCTTCGTATCTGATGATATATCTCGGTGTGGCCTTCAGGGAGTAAATATAAATATATATATTTAAGGCTCTCGCTTCCTGCTCTCGACTGATGGCAGCCTTTTATTACAAAAACTTTTTTTTGTTCGGGGCGCCTTTTCAAAGATCCAGGAACTGCGGTCTGTTGCAAAGTTCACAATCACGACATGTGTACCACTTTGGACAAATTTGTTCCACTGGTTCGGTGTAAGTTGCTTTATGCAGGCGAGGAGTCACAATAACGTGGCTAAAGTAACGTCCCTTCACACTAGAAGGTGAAGGGACGACGACGTTTCGGTCCGTCCTGGACCATTCTCAAGTCGATTGTGACTTGATACATTGCAATTGTGTCGACACAATCGACTTGAGAATGGTCCAGGACGGACCGAACGTTGTCGTCCCTTCGCCTTCTAGTGTGTGGTCTGGTCAACGAAGTTGGTTTAGTTATTCCTCCAGTATTTTAAATCTTGGCCTCACTTCATCTCTCCATTTTCACTTCTACTACTGTGTCATGTACTGTGCCAGTTATCCTGTCTGTCAGTCATGTGATAGCAATTTTCCCAGTGCTCATGTTTCTTGCGTCATATTAATATGACCTTGTATGTGCTTCATTCTGAACAGACTCGATTATCTAAAAGATTTCAACTTGTCCTCCAAAAAATGTTAACTCTACAGCTTCTGTGGATGGAATGTGTGAAGTACTGCCTCCCCCCCCCCCCTTTTCCAAAAACCTGGGACCAGATTCACGAAGCAGTTACGCAAGCATTTACGAACGTGTACATTTTTTCCTCAATCTTTGACGGCTTTGGTTACATTTGTTAAACAGTTTAGAAGCTTGAAAACTTAACAATCAGTTGTTGTTATTGTTATAAATAGCCTCCTGGTGCTTCGGAGCTCATTAACAGTTTAATTATTGTAAATAAAGCCGCCAGAGATTGAGAAAAGATGTAGAGGTACGTAAGTGCTTGCGTAACTGCTTCGTGAATCTGGCCCGAGGTCTGTAGTAGCGGACTTGTAGAGCATAATACGTAGCATGACGCTAACCTACTCGGTCCTATTCTTAAGTAGGCAATTCTTGACCTAATTCAGCACATAAATGTACCAGGGCTCGAGGTTATTTTGAGATGATTTCGGGGCTTTTAGTGTCCCCGCGGCCCGGTCCTCGACCAGGCCTCCACCCCCAGGAAGCAGCCTGTGACAGCTGTCTAACACCCAGGTACCTATTTTACTGCTAGGTAACAGGGGCATAGGGTGAAAGAAACTCTGCCCATTGTTTCTCGCCGGCGCCTGGGATCGAACCCGGGACCACAGGATCACAAGTCCAGCGTGCTGTCCACTCGGCCGACCGGCTCGGAAAAAAAGTCGATAGTTACCTTTCTGGGGCGCTCAACAGTACTGCTGGAACAACATGTGGATTCTTTGGTTATGGCTGGTACCAATAGTTCTCTTGAACACTGGTTTTGTTCAGATGTTCTCTCTGGATAGGTATTTACTCTCCTTGAGAAATGTTCAGATTATAGTAACCTGAAAACACAAGGTGTATTGGGACCATGCAAAGCATTTTTGTGTTTATATCCAGCAAGACGTGTTCGTGTGTATGTCTAAGGGAGCCGGTCGGCCGAGCGGACAGCACGCTGGGCTTGTGATCCTGTGGTCCCGGGTTCGATCCCAGGCGCCGGCGAGAAACAATAGGCAGAGTTTCATTCACCCTATGCCCCTGTTACCTAGCAGTAAAATAGGTACCTGGGTGTTAGTCAGCTGTCACGGGCTGCTTCCTGGGGTGGAGGCCTGGTCGAGGACCGGGCCGCGGGGGACACTAAAAAGCCCCGAACATCTCAAGATAACCTCAAGATAACCTGCGCTTGAAACAATGCGCCGGGCCCACGATTTTGGTATGCAGTAATTTGTTCCATAAGTCCTCCCTGTAAATCCACGAATATCTAGATGAAATTGTGCTATTTTTTGCACTCCTGAGGCATAGTAAGCAATGTAGAGTTAGATTAATACAGTGTCTAGACGCACTTCAGCTGTACCCGTCTCCAAGGATAAATTGACAAGTCCACTACGGGCTCGCCATAGCCCGTGCTACTTGGAACTTTTTGTTCCAGCAGCAAATCTTAAACATCATCATCCAATGGTACTCGGTAGTATTTGATTGTGCATGTGCCTTGTTTCACCAGCAACAGGGCAGATAAGGGTATGGAGATAGAGAAATGAAATATCTTAAATGACAAATTCACATCATGATTCTAATCAGGTTGGAAGGTGATCTTAACACGGATATTTCTCAACAAGATGCATTTTTTATTTTAAATTTGCTTAATGTATTCGTGGATGCTGAACATGTACATCCTTGGAAACACAAACCGTAATTGTCTCTTATTTTCCGCTTGTTACAACTTGTAATAAAGTTGTTACATCTTGGCTTAACGTGTTTATGACGTATTAGAACGTTGTTACAACTTGCTATATTGGTTGTTATAACTGGTTAGGAGGTGTTCAAACTTGTTCCAACGTTGTACCAACGTCGTAGTTTCGGTGTGTGTTTGGTGGGATATAGTACTGCTTTCGGTGATGAATTTAATATTTTGGCTTAGTCATGAGTGATCAGTGAGAGACTCCGCTCTCCCATGTCAAGTAATCAGGAGAAATCACCGAGCCCTTACGACTGTCTTGCGCTTGGGAGGGATTAAGAGGATAAGGATTAGGGGGGGGGGGGAGAGAGAGGTGTTTCTCTAATACAAATAGACGAGAAGTGAACCTTGATTGGAATGACCACGTCAAGGAATCCCGTAACAGAGATCTGTCTTGTGGCCTAATCTGTGGAAGGATGCTGGGTGCCTGGGAGATGCTGGCTGCCAGTATGTATCTTGAGATGATTTCGAGGCTTAGTGTCCCCGCGGCCCGGTCCTCGACCAGGCCTCCACCCCCAGGAAGCAGCCCGTAGCAGCTGTCTAAACTCCCAGGTACTTATTTACTGCTAGGTGAACAGGGACATCAAGGTTAAAGAAACTTTGTCCATTTGTTTCCGCGTCCACCGGGGATCAAACCCGGAACCACAGGACTACGAATCCGAAGCGCTATCTACTCAGCTGTCATGGCCCTTTGCCAAAACATAGACGTAGCATAGAGAGCTCTTGATATTAGAGCATCAAGAGAGAGAGAGAGCTCTATAAGCTCGAAGATTGCTTGTAACCTTTCAAGAAATGTGTTTTTTTAAGAATTTTGGGGTGAAATTACACAAAAAGTCGAATTTATACAAAAAAAAGAGTAATAAACGTCATAGATTTCTCCCATGACTGAATCACTTTTTTCTTTCATTTTGTCAACGACCAAAGTCCACAACATTGCCCAATTAATTCTACCACACATCTGTAATAGCCAGATGTGTGTTCACATCGACACAGCTGTAGGTGTGTCACAGCCGTAGGTGTGACACAGCTGTAGGCAACATGGAGGTTGAGGGGCACTCGGAGAGACTGCTGGTCCATCTAGGGGGTGTCCCTCTAAAACACAATACTCTCCTCCATTCCCCATTTATCTCTAGACAACCCGTCCTCTTAAAAAGAACGTCACTTTTGGCTCGTATGCGCGATATGGCCAAATTTGGACGTAATTTGAAATGAAATCGACTCACAAAAGTGACGTTCTGTTCCGTTTTCTATTTGAGTCGTCCGGCGTACGCGCAGAGGTTAGGAGAGGACACTTTAAATTAACGCTTTTCATAACGTTTTGAAACTTTATGAGAATTTCCTGCCCACCTATCAGAGGACCCTTAACTTACTGTTGTTGAAAAAAAAATCCCAAATTTATTTTCATATTTTTTTCATTTTCAAATTACGTCCAAATTCGGCCATACGGGCAAACGGCCAAAAGCGACGTTCTTTTTAAGAGGACAGGTTGCTCTAGAACCCATTTTTAAAAGCCATGTTGTGTGGGGAGAAAATGGGTTCGCTAAACATATTTTATTTATGCAAGAACACACTCTTGTATTTTTTTATTATTTAGAATAACCTCTTGTTTTGCCCTTGTCTTCTGGACTATACTTTTCAGTTTATTTTTGTTCTCATTCACGCACAGAGTGAAAGGTAAGAGTGAAAGGCATGTTATTTTTTTAAACTTTTGCCCTCAAGGCAGAGTTTATTGGCAGCGTCAGTGATCTTGAGTGAACACATCGCCATGGCAACATGTACAACAACAATGTCTAAACAGAAACACTGCGTTGTTCCTCCTCCTGAGACTTATACCTAGACACAGCTGGGACTCGTCTAACCGTCTCTGAATACATCAGTAACCGGATAAATTTCCAGACACGAAACGTCACGTAATCTGAAATTAAATGGAAGCGAGTGATAGGACTTGTATTGTGCCTTTTTTTTCCGTTCTCAAACCGCGGTTACTTGTCCTGGTATGTCTTGAAGCGTTAGTGACTCGCTCTCTTACTCCTGAGCGTTATCTTATCTCGGGGCGGGCTCTATGGGTTTCCATTATCTGGGATACGAAGGTTGTTGGGCTTGTCAGGGTCTCCCTGGGCTGGGTAGAATCTTCCCCAGTATGTAAGCAAGAGTAGTTGTCAAACTGATAAGACACCAACTTGCTGCTAGGTAAGGTTGCTAGGTGAGGCTGCTAGGTAAGGTTGCTAGGTGAAGCTGCTAGGTGAAGCTGCTAGGTGAGGCTGCTAGGTGAGGTTGCTAGGTGAGGCTGCTAGGTGAGGCTGCTAGGTGAAGCTGCTAGGTGAAGCTGCTAGGTGAGCTGCTAGGTGAGGCTGCTAGGTGAGGCTGCTAGGTGAAGCTGCTAGGGGTTGATGAGCTGCTAGGTGAAGCTGCATAGGTGAAGCTGCTAGGTGAAGCTTCTAGGTAAAAACGAACGTGCTACAGCAACTCTGTCCTGCTGAGAGAAAGGGCACCCGTGACCTCTTGGTTATAGAGCGCTACACCAGCTTATTAACATTCAGGGGCCAAGACTATTACGGGATCGCCATAGCCCGTGCTACATGGACACTTCGTTCTGAGTAGCTAATTCTGTAACCACCACCACCTACTCTAGCATGTTCGTTAGCTCTATCATGGTTATCTATTATACAAGAGCAAGTATGGGAGTGACCCGTTGGGTGGG
>WNGS01162832.1:22094-39861 GCA_020271785.1 Procambarus virginalis
CCTGATTAAAAAGATTGTTTTCGTCCATCTGGTAAATATATATGTGTATGTTGTATGTCGTATGAGGCTCTCTGCGGCCTTTCTTTACACCTGGTATGTAAGTTTCAATTTTTGTAAACAAATCGCATACATCACCAATTTACTTACGGCAGTGGAAATTATAGTTTTTATTATTAAATTATTAATATTTTATTATTTTTTTTAATTAAAAATTAATTTTTTTTTTTATTAAATTATAGTTTAGTTAAATACACGGCAGTGGAATATAGTTTCTGGCAGAACAAAAATTAATTCCTTATAACTTATATAGCCCGAAACTATATTCTTAAGCATTATGTTTGTGTGAAGTACATGGATGCTTTATGTCCACGACGACTATTTCCATATTTTCTCTGTCTCATATGGTGTAAAGGAGCCTCAGCCTTGTTTTTCTTTCTTTTTATGTGCAGCATCTGTATATTACTAAAATTATACAGAGTAATCACATTAAAGTGATGTGTCAATGAGGAAATCCGTAAGATCTTGATGAGGGTTCGAACCTATGTGCTGGGTTTTCCTAAGCACACCCTTAGTCAAGTATTTTAACATGTCGTGGCTTGGTTGTCTGGGGCGTGGGGTGGAAATATCCACCACATAGGTTCCAACACTCATCATGATTGTTTTCATCATGATAATGATGATGAAAAGACTGAGATTTTCCCACTCAAATAAATATTTTATGAGCTTTTCAGATGATAATGAAAAGTTATCAGTTCGGAATGATATTTACCACCGACTCAATTGCTTTTTCTCTGAACAAGAATGTGATACTCTCTTACATGTGATATGACTGACCTTTTGTTATAATACTTTACATTTGCCAACACTGAACTCTATCAACCATTTGTTGCACCATTCCAACAGCTTTTCACTTTCCTCTTGTCGGCTCTTCTCTAATATTCTCCTTCTCCTTGCTGATTTAGCGGCGCCATATGTCTGTGCGTCGACGCAAATACTAATGTCTCTCTAGCTTCGTGTTCACGGCATTCTATTGCTCCTGCTGGCACAACTCCCGGCACTCTCTTCGTTATAGATTTGCGAGTTCTTCTTTATGATACGTGAAGTTTGCATAAAACGTTCATCCTCCCAGTTACTGCATTAGACGCATAGTTTGATTTATTTCAGTGTGTTTTACTTTGTAAAGCCTGCTGTTATAAGTAAATAATAATTAATTCGATTGTTATTATGCTGGCAAATTATGTGAATTCTTGGCAATTTTTGCCCCCATTTAGCCTTTGTGACCATATACGGGTTACGATGAACACCATATAAAATATATATGCTTTGGAAGCGGTCGCTCAATTTAATTAATGTGAAAGTACGAGACACCTCTTCAGAAATCCAGTCGGGAAGCGTAAAGAGATCAGCTGATTTTCAGTGACTAATTTCTAGGCGAGTTCAGAGAGAGAACTAGAAATCTAAATGTGAAAATCTGAATGTGAAAATCTGAGTGTGAAAATCTGAGTGCGAAAATCTGAATCTCGATCAGTGTCGTGGAAATGAAATGAAATAGAATATTGTAACATGTAAGTGCATTGTTGCCCTGAAGAGCTCACTTTCCGCTTCTCGTCATTAGCAAGGTCGTCAATACTATTCTGTCACTTTCTAGTTGCATTTATGTTTGTCTGTCTCTTTATATCTGTCTGTCTATTTTTATATATGTCTGTCTATCTTCATAGCTGTGTCTAACTTCTGCCAGCTTGTCTGTCAGTCTGCCTGTCTTTCCTTCTGTTTGTCTATCTATCTGTCTTTATATCTGTCATTATGTCTGTCTATCTATCTGTCTCCATCTCTCAATATCTCAAAGCACACACACACACATACACAAGCACAAGACGAAGCTGGAAAAGTTCAAAGGTATGCCACTTGTCTAGTCCCAGAACTAAGTGGCATGAGTTACGAGGAAAGGATGCGTGAAATGCACTTTACGACACTGGAAGACAGAAGAGTAAGGAGAGACATGATCACTACCTGCAAAATTCTCAGAGGAATTGACAGGGTAGATATGGATAATTTGTTTAATACGGGTGGTACGCGAACAAGGGAACACAGGTGGAGACTGAGTACCCAAATGAGCCACAGGGACGTTAGAAAGAACTTTTTTCAGAGTCAGAGCAGTTAGTTAAATGAATACAGTAGGAAGTGATGTGGTGGAGGCTGACTCCATACACAGTTTCAAATGTAGATATGATAGAGCCCAGTAGGCTCAGGAATCTGTACACCAGTTGATTGACAGTTGAGAGGCGGGACCAAAGCGCCAGAGCTCAACCCCCGCAAGCACAAATAGGTGAGTACACACACACACATGATAAAAAAAAGGGTTCAGAGACAAGGAGAGGGAGTGACACTCCTAATGAAGCAGAAATTGAACATGATGAACACACAATGAACAATGAACTAATGAACTCACAAGCTCCATACATGACACTCAGTCAGCAGATGGGAAGAATACTGTGATCTTGATAATCCCCCACCAAACAGTAGAAGGCCCAGTCAGGAGTATAATGACAACAACAAGGCATGTTTAGAAGAACTACAGACGCTAGCAACAACAGCACACAGAATGAGAGCAAAACTGCTGGTCATGGGGTACCTAACTCAGGGAGTGATCAATAGGGAATCAAGAAATTCCCCATGGCGGAAAGGAAACGTGGGGAGCAAAGTCGTAATAGACAGTCATTACAGACGACAGACGGTCGTTATAGACAGGCATTTCCTAACACAAAATGTTAAAGAAAACTCAAGGGAAAGAGGAGCGGATACACCGAGCTTATTAGAACTGATTTACAACCAGAACGCAGAAGACATCGAAAATTTGGAACATGAAATACCACTAGAAGCAAAAGACCAATGTATCCTTGTCTTTGAGTACATGATGGAACTTAAAGTTGTGATTAAGGGACAAGAGGTCTGGGAAAGGAGAGTTGACTACAGGAAAGGGGACTACAGAAGGATAAGGGACTATCTGGGAGATGTGCAGTGGGAGGAAGAAATTAAGAGGAAAAACAGTCCAAGATATGATTGACGTTGTTATATGGAAATGCAAGGAGGCCGAAGAGAGTTTTATGTCTGTTAATAGACAGTTTATGTTATGATCCCATGTAACTGAAAAACGAGTCTACCCCCCTCAGAATTTTTCAGACAGACCTGACCTAACTGAGAGGTCAAAGAAAATATAGACAT
This sequence comes from Procambarus virginalis, assembly GCA_020271785.1. Lineage (NCBI taxonomy): Eukaryota > Metazoa > Arthropoda > Malacostraca > Decapoda > Cambaridae > Procambarus > Procambarus virginalis. The sequence continues at coordinate 25,317 of WNGS01162832.1, forward strand.
GTTAATGTATATATTAATTAAACACTTGGCTAATGTTGACGAATAATTAAAAGCATGGGCAGTGGATCAATGTGTACTTAAATGACTTGACATGAGATGTCGAAATTCTGTGAGTAAGACATGAGGCTCAGGCCAGGGGTCTTGACCTTACTCGAGTAGCTAAAGTCGTGGGAGCAAGATGCAGTGTCTTTAAGCTCCTGGTATCAGAGGAAGAATCTCTAGTTACATGCTCCGTCAAGAGGAAAATTAGTCAGGCGTTCTTGTATGAAGCCTGGGGACGACTTAGTGCTCGAGTCAAGAAGAAGAGGAGCTCTGTGGAGCAGTTTAAATAACGATTTCGAGGGCTAAGGAACGCGCCAACGTCAGACACTGAGTCCAGGGCGCGTCCTCTGTACAACAAACTTTGTGATAAGCCTGTTTTAACCAGTTGACAGTGATTGCTTGTAGTTGGTCGTGTGCCCAGCGACCGTAGCAAGTGCTAATAGATACATTAGGCATACTTTATTAAGGCAGAAAGCCTAAATAAGAGAAAAAAGACGAAGGAGCCAGCTGAAGAGACGAGCGGCACATCCTCCCTCGCCGAGCACATATGGGCAACTGACGAGGCCGCGGCTGGCAGCCTCCAGAGAGAGGAGCCACCCGGCAGAGCTGAAGATGGACCCGCCCAAACATGGGGGAGTCCCCTCACAGCATACGGGAATCAGAGAGATGTCGGGTGAAGACATTTATTGCGTATGAGTTTATTTTAGTTATATGTTTGTAGGAAAATATCTTTATTGACGTGTCAATGGGTTGTAGGTTTGTCTGTGGAAGGAGTTGCTGAGAGAATTTCGAGGTCAGAGGAGGAGTAGTGGATGAAGCTACAAGGCTGTGGAAGAGGTACTGAACTCTGTGGAAGAGCAGCCCCACAGTGAGAAGCAGGACCTCAAGCTGTGTGAGGAGGAGCAGTGAAGTGAAGTTTCACGTGCTTCTGTGGTACCAGTGGTGAAGCATCATTGTTGTTCAAGGAAAACTTCATGGTGTAGCAGCCGGAGGAGCTGTAGAAGACCCTGGTAGACTATTCCGGGAGAACCTGAAGATGTTCAGGATAGAGAACCTCTAGATGTAGAGAGGAGGTTCTTAGTGCCTACTTTTTTTTTTTTAATCAATGCTGTTTGTCAACCATTTGTATTTGTGCTGCTTTTTCAGTCATGTTCCCCCTTTTTTTATATTTATTTGTTTTTGTTCTGAACACATTTTATTCTTTATGCTCAATTAGTATTAAGTTCTAGATATTAATGTTTTCCTGCCCAAAACGCATTGCGTAATAGTGGCTTTAGGCATTGTATGTACTAGCTCTGTCTATAAATCAATCCATTAATGTAACATCACTTGTATGTATGTACCTTACGTGAATAACATATTTATTATTTATTTATTTATTTATATAGAGTTGGTAGAGTGCTTGAATGTACTTGTCGTGCAAGACGCAGAGTTAGATGGGTGACTGACCATTTTTATATCTATATTTATAATATTTATACTGATGTTTATGGTGTTACAGCAATAGGCTGAGTGACCTGTATATGTATATATTTAGATACATTCTAGGGCTGATTGTGACATTTTGTGATTACCGGATTTAACCCACTTGGTGAGGTTGGTTGAATAAGTGGCGAGCCAGGGGTTTGGGCTACCACTTGATACAGACAGCGGATAAAGTCATGATGGTATTGGACTGCAACCAGATTATAGTATCATAGAGTGTAAAGGCTTATATTTCTATGTATTGTATGTGAGTGCGATTTATATGTTATGTGTTGTTATTAAATGTTTATAATTAACAGGTGTTTACCATTGTCCTAGTGAGGGTTCCCAGAAAGCAGAAGAGAGAGAGAGGGGGAGAGAGAAAGAACTGCAGCTGTGGACCAGGGTTGTACAAGGTAATAATTCAGAAAAGGGGGATTGAGGAGATCATACCAACCAAGGAGAGAGTGGGGAGTCACTACGGCTCAAGGTGGGTGTGTGTGCACAGGACAACGAGGCCACTGTTGGAGCCGCACCCTTAATGTGTGACGCTGAGCCCCTTTCCAAGAATCAGGAAGCGTACAGGGTGATCTCCTGGTCAAAAATACGCACTCTAAAGTTTTGGTTGGTCGACCGGCGGTACCGAGTGTGTGGCTGCCGAGGTCGTTTTTGTCTGTTCTGGCAGAGAATGGTTGGGGGAACATTGTTTACCTGCATGCAAAGGAATAGTCTGGCGCAATAGCGAGAGAGCTTCGGAGGTTTAAGCTCCATTAGCTCCAACCCCCTCAGTAAGTCCGGGACCACGACGACACTATTAAACTCATGGTTTAATAGATAGTGTCAGAAGGCAAAAACGAGAAGCAGGAGGAAGTACAGAAGACAAAGGACAGAGGACAACTGGATTAGATAGAACTGATCTAAGAACGATTACATTAACATAAAATCAAAAATAAAAATAAATTATGAGAATGATATTGCGATCAAATCGAAAAAGGAACCTAAATAACTACATAGCCATATTAGAAGGCAAATGTCGGTGAACGACTATGTGACAAGACTATGGAATTCAAAAGTTTCTGGTTTATATAATGTACAGAAAGTGACAAGGAAATTGGGAGGTTCTGAATGCCAGTTTCCATGGAGTGTTCACAACCAAGCCTAAGCAGCTCCCATTGTTTCAAGAGATAACCCTATATGAGACAATTAGATATAGAGGTGACAGCAGAGGAGGTAATGAAACAGTTGACAACATTGGATACAACTAAAGCAGTTGGACCAGACAAAGCATCACCGTGGATACTAAAAGTGGCAGCGCAGACTCTCAGCGTGCCTCTGGCAATCATCTTTAATGAATCACTTATGTCGGGAGAATTGCCCAGTTGCTGGAAGGAGGCAAATGTCATATCGATTTTACAGAAAGGGAATAGGGAGGATGCACTTAACTACAGACCAGTATCACTGACAAGTATCCCCTGCAAATCCCTTGAAAGAAAAATTAGGCTAAGAATTGTTGCACACCTAGAAAACATTAGGTGTGTAAACAAGCACCAACATGGGTTCAGGAAAGGGAAATCATGCCTAACAAACCTTTTCGAATTCTATGATAAAATAACGAGGATAAGGCAGGACAGAGAAGGTTGGGCAGACTGCATATTTCTGGATTGCCAAAAAGCTTTTGATACAGTACCGCACATGAGACTGCTATTCAACTTGAGAGGCAGGCGGGGGTAGGCGGAAATGACTAGCATGAGCAAGGAACTACTTAACAGGAAGGAGCCAAAGAGTAACGGTAAGAGGCGAGGAGTCGGACTAGTGAACAGTAACGAGTGGAGTACCACAAGGATCGGTGCTGGGGCCAATTCTATTTCTAATATTCATTAATGCCATTTTTACAGGTGTAAAGTCTTATATGTCGATGTTCGCGGATGACGCAAATTTAATGAGAAGAGTTGTGACATGTGAGGATTGTAGGATCCTCCAAGAGGACTTGAACAAGTTGCAGAGATGGTCAGAGAAATGGCTACTGGAGTTCAACGCAAGCAAATGTAATAGGAGACCAAAGGGACAGGGACAATACACAATGAAGGGGAATTGGCTACCTGTGACGATTCGAGAAAGAGACCTGAGAGTGGATGTAACTTCTAATCTAACTCCTGAGGCACATATAAATAGGTTTTTAACAGCAGCATACTCTACACTGGCAAAAGTTAGAACGTCGTTCAGGAAGTATGGAGGCATTTAGGGCGGACCAGTCTTAGAGTATGACGTGCCATCATGGAATCCCCACCTGAAGAAACACATAAGGAAACTGAAAATGGTTCAAAAGTTTACAATAAAGCTCGTCCCAGAGTTACGAGGGATGGGATATAAAGAGCGCCTGAAGGAACTGAACCTTATGGCACTAGAAAAAAAGGGAGAGGGGGGAATATGATAGGAACGTATAATATACTCAGGAAATTGAAAGAGTGGAAATAGAAGAAATGTTCACACGGACTACTAACAGAACGAGGGAACATGGGTGGAAGCAGGAAATGCAGATGATCAGAGAGATGTTAGGAAGTTTTCTTTTAGCGTGAAAATAGTGGGAAAATATAATGCACTTAAGGAACAGGTTGTGGAAGCAAACTCTATTCATCATTATAAAGCTAGATATGATAGGAAATGGACAGGAGTCATTGCAATAACCGATGGCTAGGAAAGCGGGATCCAAGAGTCAATGCTTGATCCTGCAGCATAAATAAGTGAGTACACACCTACGAGAATGGGCAACTGACCTAAACATTCCACTCCAAATTAATATTCCAGACATCCGTGTGCACAGAAATCTTAGCAGATATGGAAAAGGGAAAACAGTACGAAAAGTGGTAGTCAAGAGGAACCTCTAAATTGTAGACCATAGCAATAATAAACGTGGTAGTCAAAACACTAGAAAAAAACATTTAAAGCCAANTATTGTGACGGCCGTCAATAGTCACGAATTCATAGGTACTCAGCTTTCATATAGAAGTATACTGACAAATAAGGATTTTTTTTTTAATAAATGAAGCTAAAAACAAACTTAAATATTCCTATTCCTAGTATAGCACAAACATGTTCTATATTAGCCCTCCGGTATCGTGTATTAGGCCCAGGAAGCTTAGATTTGGTTAGTTTAGTTTGTCAAAGCAACACATGTAGAAAATAATTTTCCGGTTTGTCCAACTCAATAGTTCAGATTTCTGCTGTCTAATTTCGTTGTATGTCAGTATATGTACTATGGGCCTCATCGTTACTATAAATACCACCAAAACAGGAGAATAGGCTGGGTTCACAGTACAGATTCCAGGTCGGTGCTGCATATCTCAGTTTTGTTCTAACAACAACTGAAGAATTTCTTCAAAGAGTACAGATTTAAGTTTAAAAAAGACATTCTCATGTTGGCCAGCATCCCATATGCTGCTGATGTCACCCTGCCTGTGTGTGCCTCAGTTTTAGGGATAAAATTATGTCCACATCTATATCTCTTTCTCTCTCAGTTTCCTGTAGTTGCCTTTCATATATGGTGGAGATACCGTTTGATCTTTTTCCTTCCTTCCCCACCTTCATTACCTTCATTCGGATTAAACTCCAGCAACCATTTGTTTGTCCACTCCAGGAGTATATCACGGTCTCGCTATAACATCCTGAACTCATCTGTTTTTATATTCCTCATTTATTGAGGAATATAAAAACAGAAATAATTTTATATTCCTAGTTTTGTTGACTGCAAAGATGGACAAAGATTGAGTGACCTCGTACTCATGAGCATAAACTTAAACATGTAAAAGTATTGGTCGCAGAACAGTGCTTCGGAGGACCAAACTTGTTACGTTCTTCCAGCTGGAAACGTCGCCTCTCTGCGACTCTTTGTCTTCTGTTCTTCAGGTACTCCCTTACCCAGTATAGTGTCTTCCTATTCATCCCAGCCTGCGTCTCCATCTTGTGCACAAGTATTTTCATGAGGAAACATTATCAAATTATTGTGACCATCTAGGAACATATTATCAACCCATCCTTATATTTACTATCGCATGTTAGTAATTATGTGATAGAACTCGATGAAGTTTGAGAGGCACGACTTTCATCTTCTCAAGTCTTGCTGTCATTTTGTTACGAAGTTTATCCTCCTCGGGAGCTCCAGTGTTCTTAACTTGATCACTCTCTCAGTAACTTTACTCGGGAAACTTATCAGTGACACTAGCCTGGGGATGACACTGCTGAGGGTATGATGTATCGGTGACACATTGTATTCCTGGTGGTATGTATGTATTAGTGTCACAATGTATTCCTGGAGGCATGTATGTATTAGTGTCACAATGTATTACTGGAGGCATGTATGTATTCGTGACACATTGTATTCCTGGAAGTATGTATGTATTAGTGCCACATTATGTTCCTGGAGGTATGTATGTATTCGTGACACATTGTATTCCTGGAGGTATGTATGTATTAGTGTCACAATGTATTCCTGGAGGCATGTATGTATTCGTGACACATTGTATTCGTGGAGGTATGTATATATTAGTGTCACAGTATGTTCCTGGAGGCATGTATGTATTCGTGTCACATTGTATTCCTGGAGGTATGTATGTATTAGTGTCACAATGTATTCCTGGAGGCATGTATGTATTCATGACACGTTATATTCCTGGAGGTATGTATATATTAGTGTCACAGAATGTTCATGGAGGCATGTATGTATTCGTGACACATTATATTCCTGGAGGCATGTATGTATTCGTGACACATTATATTCCTGGAGGCATGTATGTATTCGTGACACATTATATTCCTGGAGGTATGTATGTATTCGTGACACATTATATTCCTGGAGGTATGTATGTATTCGTGACACATTATATTCCTGGAGGTATGTATATATTAGTGTCACAGAATGTTCCTGGAGGCATGTATGTATTCGTGACACATTATATTCCTGGAGGCATGTATGTATTCGTGACACATTATATTCCTGGAGGTATGTATGTATTCGTGACACATTTTATTCCTGGAGGTATGTATATATTAGTGTCACAGAATGTTCATGGAGGCATGTATGTATTCGTGACACATTATATTCCTGGAGGCATGTATGTATTCGTGACACATTATATTCCTGGAGGTATGTATGTATTCGTGACACATTATATTCCTGGAGGTATGTATATATTAGTGTCACAGAATGTTCCTGGAGGCATGTATGTATTCGTGACACATTATATTCCTGGAGGTATGTATGTATTCGTGACACATTATATTCCTGGAGGCATGTATGTATTCGTGACACATTATATTCCTGGAGGCATGTATGTATTCGTGACACATTATATTCCTGGAGGCATGTATGTATTCGTGACACATTATATTCCTGGAGGTATGTATGTATTCGTGACACATTATATTCCTGGAGGTATGTATGTATTCGTGACACATTATATTTCTGGAGGGATGTACGTTGTTACGATATCGACACCATCGTCGGAGTGTGGAATGGTAATTTCAGCGCCATCTATGGGTCTGCACTCCAACTCTCCTAGTATTAGGCGTTATGTAGACAACGCCATCTGTTGGTGGTGGCGTGGTATCGGCGGAAGGCTCCACTTTCTTGCCCCAGTCATGGGTGGGGGGTCGATGTGGATAACCTCTGGTGGGTGGCGTATCAAGATCAGCGCCATCTAGGTTGTGGCTACAAGTCACAATGTCAAGCGTGAATGAGTGTTATCCTAGGGTTATCCAGTGTTCTGTCCATCTGGCTAATGACGTTTTTATGTCCACAGAGGTGACATATGGGGATGATTGAGCTGAGGAGAGCAGTTTATCTTGGACAGTCCACGAACCCTTAGCATGGTCCTGCAAGAAGACTAAGTAGCCGCCGTTGATCCCAGCAGTGTGTTAGCTGCTGGTATATGCAGTGTTGGAGAAAATCAGCGTAACCGGGATTGGCTAATAAGGGATAAGGAAGGCAGTGATGTGTCTATTTGTGAAATCCTGCTAGCAAGCTGCTAGAGGCTTCTATCAGGGTGTTCGCTACCCCTATGCATGGCTGTGTGAGACTCCTGTCAGCGTGTTGCTGAAGCCCTCTGCCTGTGAGTATCTGGAGAGGGAAGGTGGGGTGTAAACACATCGTGATACTCTGCGGGTGGACTGGCCCATGTTGGTGAACTCGCCAGTGTTTGCCAGTGGACGTGTACCTACGATGTTGGTTCACTTGGGCTTGATGAACACTGTCATTGTGTTGTGCCCTGAGTGAAAGAGGCAGTTGTACATAAGTGTAGTAATAATCTATTTATATACTAGCCATGCGATGTGGCCATGCGTTGCTGAGCCACAGCACATCTTTAGTACAGGTCTCCAAGCCTGCACTAAAGAGGAACCCTTCTTGAGTCCAGATGGGCACATGTATAAGCAAGTACATGGGGTCGCCATGGGTTCTCCCCCTAGGTGTCCTGTTTCCGAACTTCTACATGGGTACCATCGAGCAGAGGGGCTTAGTTGACATGGACATGAAACCCACCATATACTACAGGTATGTTGACGAAATTTTTATGCAGGTACCTGATATCAGACGTCAACAGCAGCTGAAGGAGGCATTCGAGCAGAATTCTGTGTTGAGCTTCACGTACGAAATGGAGAATGTTGGGAAGCTGCTCTTTCTAGATGTAGCAGTCACGGAATGGAACGGATGCTTCCACACTGCCGTCTACACTAAGGAAACAAACATAGGAATGTGCCCCATTGCCAATAGAGACTGCCCAGACAGGTACAAGAGGAGTGTTGTCAACGTTTACGTCGAACAGGCTCTCAGCCACAGCTCAGGATGAAAGCAGGTCGATGAAGAACTCTGTAGGGTGAGACAGGTCCTAGTCAACAATGGCTTCTCAAACGGTTTTATTGAAGACATCATAAAAAGAAAGGTGAAACGCCATGCAACCTCTGCAGAGTCAAATAACACAACATTTGTACCCCCTATTAGACTGTTTTACAGGAACTTCTTTTCGACGGTTCATAAAACGGAGGAAATGGTCCTGAAAGACATTATTGATAAGAACGTTATCCCTACAGACAAAATCTGAAAATACATTTGACAATTTACTACAGAAAACGGCCGACCTACTCATGAAAAACTAACCAGACATCAAACAGAACGCCCTGAAGGAAATCAACGTCGTCTATGCCTTCACATGTCCACTTGGGGACTGTAAATCCCAAAGAACTTAGTATATAGGCAAGACAACAACGTCTCTTTCTAGGCGATTAACTATGCACAAAGAACAGCGCTCTATCAAGGAACACATAATCTCATCTCACAACCAGACCATCACCAGACACAGAAATCATTGATTGATACAGCGATAGCAGGAGACACGCGAGGCACTTCACATCAAAAAGTCAACACCAGCAATCAACAGCCAATTAATGCACAACTATATTCTACCCACTTCAAGACTCCGAACCAACATAGAAGCAGCAGGAGGAAGTATGGGCCAATAGGCCTTCTGCAGTTACTTCTATTCATGTTTTCATACCCAATTTACGCCAATTGTTTCGTGTTCTGGCATATGCTTTGTCACCTCACCCAAAACGTTTGTGCCATATAACCTCACCCAAAACGAGTATAAGTATGATGTATTTTATGTGTAAACTGTGTCTTATATATATATATATATATATATATATATATATATATATATATATATATACATTATATATATATATATATATATATAAATGTAACTATCATTGAGTATGCCTGCATATTCTGTATTGTATATTTTCTTGTTTAGGGCTTCTATCCCTCTGTCTAGTGTTCTCGCATCTTAGTTTAATTGGAAGAGGAGTTCTCCTAAGGTCATCTTCATTCAAGGAGAAGAAAAAGAAATAAATAACTGTAGAATGTATTACACTTATTATAAAGTTATACAACGTTTCGAACCTACATGGTTCATTCTCTTACGATAAAAAATACTGGCCGTGTTAGATTTATACCATTAAGGGGTCAAGTGAAGACAAGTAGACCTATACAAATGGATCAAGAATAAAGGAAAAGGTAAGGCGTAAAAGAAAAAGGCGAAAATAGGGGACGAAGCACATACAAAGATTAAGCAGGTGTAGTAGGTTGATTAATCTTTGTGCAATTGAAAACTCCACACTCCCAGAAAGATTCGGTCCCATGTTCGAATATCTATGCCCGAGTTTATCATCGATCACTGTCTGATCTTGGATAAATAATCTCATGACTACCAAGATTTGTGTACAGTCTTATCGTCTAGTAGTTAAGGTACGAGGTACGCCAAAGTGCATAGTACTCCTGGATATCTGGGTTCGAATCCTTCTGGGGTATGGAGTTTATATATATATATATATATATATATATATATATATATATATATATATATATATATATATATATATATATATATATGTCTCATTAAATATGACCGCATATTCTGTATTTACTATCTTCTGATTTAGGGCTTCTATCCCTCTAACTATTTTCTTAGCATCAGGGCTTAGCTGAAATAGGAGTTCTCCAAAACTCATTTTCGTAATTTCCGGGTGAAGAAAAGATGTGAATTACTATAGAATGTATTACACTTATTTAAACAATTTGCACAACGTTTCGAACCTCCATGGTTCATTCTCAAGTGAATGAATTTTACAATGTGATTTGATTTTATACCCGCACTGGGTCAGGTGATAAGATAATAAATGTGAAAACAAAAGGGGATACAAAGGGGATATAAGTGGGGTCACACATATGAACATAAGAATAGAGGTAACCGCAGAAGGCCTGTTGGCCCATACGAGGCAGCTGGGATCTACATACAAAGATTAATCAGGTGTAATTGGCCTGTTATGTTGGACATTGTCTTCTGTGTTGGCATCGTTATGTTCTGGTCTTGTCCTTACTCTCATTGTGGGAAGAGTAAATAGTTCCGTGATTTGGGTGTTCGTGGTAGGTAGCTCTATTCTTATGTGAATTGCTTCAAGAATTTGTAATCTTCTTGCATCTTGGGTTCTGTCTATTATGCATGTATTTTTGTTCAACATTTCTCTTGTTAGGGTGATGTCATGGGCTTGTCTCATGTGATTCCTAGGAGCACCGGATTGAAGATGGCATGTCAAACGCCTCGTCAGCTTGGTCGACGTCATACCTATGTACTTAGATTGAAGGTAACATCCTTCGTGGGGGCAAGTGTACATGTATACAACGCTTGACTGCTGTAGAGGGTTCTCTGTCGGCTTCGGGCTGTTTTTGATAAGGAGTTCGGAAGTCTTCTTGGTTTTATAGAATATTATCAGGTTTATGTTTTGGTTAGGAGTAGTGCTTTTTACTCCTTTACGGATTATTTCTTTCATTATTCTTTCCTCTTTTATATGTTCACTGTGCATGGTTGATTTGTAATATAATTTTATTGGAGGTATTGTGGTTTCTGTTCTAGGTTCTGGATTATACCAACGGTCCAAGTGTCTTCTTATAGCAGCGTTTATTTCCGCGTTGCTATATCCATTGTTCACCAATACCTGAGTTACTCTTTCAAACTCTCTACTCACGTTGCTCCATTCAGAGCAGTGGGTAAGCGCTCGACGAATATAAGCATTGAGAACACTGGCTTTGTATCTTTGGGGGCACTCACTTCTACCGTTCAGGCATAATCCTATGTTGGTGGGCTTGGTATATACGTTGGTGCGCAAAGAGGTTCCTGTTTTTGTTATTAGTACATCCAAGAATGGCAGACTGTTATTTTCACTATTTTCATGTGTAAATCGGAGTACTGACTCTCTCTCTAGATGTCTTTTTACGTCAATTAGTTCATCTGAGTCTTTTGCTATTACGAATATGTCATCTATGAAAGAAGAAAACAAAGAACCTTCAGAGAAGATCTTGTAGATTCTCACTGAACATTTTAATCTTTTCTTCTCCTACCACCCCTATTATTTTTTTTTGCAGGTTTTGTTTTGTTTAGTTTTATTGCAATACTAAAGTTTACAGAGAACACACACACATATATATATAACAATATAACAATCAGCGTTCGAAGACCTCGTGTCAGCTCCACGGAGGTTGGAGGATATATAAATTGATATATCTGAAGCTATCTCTCTCACCCGATCTCTATCTCGATTTTTCTCTATTCAATAGCATAGAAGTTGTGGTGGTGGTGACGTGTAGTCTGTAGCCATAACAGTTGGCAATCGTCAGTTATGTTGAAGAAATTTTGGGAAGATGGTATTTTTTGTCTTTGGCGGGAGTAAAGCTTTGAACTGGTATGGCCTAACACGCATTACTAAATATCAATTACTCTCCCAGCGTAAGATTCAGATATCGACGAACTGATTGACTGAATCATTTACTATGTGCCCTATACCCATCCCGTGGACGATTTGGACACGGTTAATGAGGCACATAATGGGCTCAGGAACTAACCCCCCCCCCACCCCTCCACAGTTCATTTAGCTATGATGATATACAAGTCTTTTTATAACGTGTGTATCCATAGTAGCTTTCTTAGATTTTAATATCAGTATTTGACTTTAATAACAGGCATCCCACTGATAGGGAATCCATCACACCGTACTATAATAATCTTTTTTGTTCTAAAAATAGATTCCTATTCTTATGTTTTGTGGGTTAATACATATTTTGGTTTACGTAATATTAGATAAAGTGTTATGGTTTCCTTGACAGAGTGCATGTTTACAATAACGGCTGCATATTGTTCATAATATGTTCAACGGCTGCATAAATTAAGGAAACCCGGTTTGGGTGAGAGCTTCTAAATTTTGCAATTTGCATCAATTGGGCTATGACTTAAATACCGACTTATAATTATTATAATAAGTCAGTAATTGACTTATACATTGTGAACACGACGATTATTAAAATACAAACAAGGAGCAAACTCTCCCTTTAAACAGTGAACAGTATCGATCCTCATCCCAGTGTAAACAAAGTATGAGAGCTAATGTCATTAAGGACGCTTTCTCCTACTATCATCACAAACACATGTCTGTACTAGCTGTTGAGCATATCACTGTCTTCCCCTTACAATGTTGTATGTTTATGTGATGACGGGTGTAATTTAGCGTAAAGCGATCAGTAATGGGTTATTAGCAATTAGTGCGTTTGGTTAGTAATTACTCCATGCAATATGGCTGAAAATGTGTCGGTGCAGCCTGTTAATATTAAATATCGCAATGTTTTAACGTCGTTTATTGCTGTACCTGTCTTCACTCTCGTGTTTGGGAGGGAGGACATGCTCTTGTGTTCGTCCTCTCCGTCCGTATATATGTGCGTGTCCTTGTTCCTGTACCTGGGCTCTCCTTGTCCAGGACATGAAGACATTCCTCAGGATGCAACCCACAATAACTTGATCTATCTTAGAAACCTGTTTACTGCCAACCCGTCCTCCTAATAGAACGACGCATTTTGACGTATACTCTACCAAAAATTGTCGTCCTAGAAATGGTAGCGACTCGCGAAATTGATGTACTGTCCCGTTTTTTGTTTTGGGTCCTCTGGTAGGTTAGGATAAGGGAATTTCTGTACTACAATTTCTTGACGTTGAAACCTAGGAGGGCGGACTGCTACTGCCAGGTGAACAGTGGCATCATGAAAAAGATACATACGCGCCCAAAATATCAACCACCTCGGGAATCGAACCCAGAATCAATTGGTTCTAACCTGACTGTTCTAAAACCTTCGTTACAGGCAACTCCTTACTGTTGTATTTTGTACTCACCTAATTGTGCTTGCTGAAAGTGAGCTCCAGTTCCCGTGCCTCACCTCCTAACCTTCAGTTGATTGATAATGAGTTGTGTCTGTAGTCTTATCTCCGCTTCCTACCTTGTTGTTGTTGTTAAAGATTCGCTACTGGAAACAAGAAGTTCCAAGTAGCACGGGCTATGGTGAGCCCGTAGTGGATGTTGCTCCCTACCTGATAAAAAGATTGTTTTCGTCCATCTGGTAATATATATGTGTATGTTGTATGTCGTATGAGGCTCTCTGCGGCCTTCTTTACACCTGGTATGTAATTTCAATTTTTGTAAACAAATCGCATATCCCCTCACCTATACACAACACTGCTATGAAGGGTCTGGTCATCCACAACAGATTTGAAAAAGACGTAAGGCAGACCTCCAGTGGCTGATTGAAAGGATGGCAGGAATCTATTCAAACAATTTCCACGAGGTGTGACACATCTAGTAGCCAATTCTGTTGAAGCAAAAAGTACTGTGTGAGTTAAGTGCACATTTTTATTAAAATAAAACAGAGTTGGGAAGGGTTAGTGCTGTATATTCCATGTGTAGACCACCGGAGCAAAGAACAGGGGCTTCTTGACACTTCTTTGACTTGTTTGTATTTTGACGTATTCTATTTTCTCAATGTAAAGTGGCTGCCTATGTCCACCTTGTCTATTCCCCTCAGTATCTTAGTTGTAGTGATCATATATCCTCTGTTGCTTCTTTCTTGGATTGTTAGATTACATTTGCTTCACCTCATGGCATAGTCCTCTAATTCAACAACTAGCCTTGTTGTAAATTGCCATTTTTCAAGATGCAGATTCCAACCCATTCTTCAAAGTGAGAGTTGGGGGGGTATGCATAACGCATAGAATCTCCACATCAAGAGGAAAATTTGTGAAGGGAACTCAGGTGTTAATGATTGTAGATATCAAAAAGTAGTTTATAAAAGTGTTGAGGGTAAGTTGGTATTGTACATACATTAAAAGTCCTACCCCCTGTCTTAATAAAGCTCCTTGTTCTGTCTGTGATTTGGTGAGAAATAGCCGTAATTTCTTAAAGATCTGTATTTATTATTGTCACTTTCAGGTTGCTGTGCAGCAAGAAATTCCGGTTATGACTGGTGAATGGGTGAAAGCTGTATGGAAATCTGTTGGAAAGGATTTTCAAGAAGATTATTAGCCACTGACCAACAGTTTTTATCGTACGCTTGTCCAGTATTTAAAGGACTTACTATATGTGTCTCTCAGATGCCCCGCAAAGAAAAAGCAGCATT
>WNGS01162835.1:0-19881 GCA_020271785.1 Procambarus virginalis
AGGGGTAGGCGTGGTGGTGAAGGGCAGGGAAGGTGGTGAAGGGCAGGGTAGGTGATGAAGGGCAGGGGTGGTGATAAATGGTAGGGAAGGTGGTGAAGGGTAGGAAAGGTGGTGAAGGGTAGGGAAGGTGGTGAAGGGTAGGAAAGGTGTTGAAGGGTAGGGAAGGTGGTGAAAGAAAGGGAAGGTGATGAAGGGTAGGGAAGGTGGTGTAGGACGGGGGTGGTGGAGAAGGGTATGGAAGGTGGTGAATTGTAGGGAAGGTGGTGAAGTGTACGCAGATGGTTAAAGGTAGGGGAGGTGGTGTATGTTTGGGGTGGTGGTGAAGGGTATTGAAGGTGGTGAAGGGTAGGGAAGGTGGTGAAGGGTAGGGAAGGTGGTGAAGGGTAGGGAAAGTGGTGAAGCGTAGAGGAGGTGGTGAAGGTTAGGGAATGTGGTGAAGGGTAGAGAGGGTGGTGAAGGTTAGGGAATGTGGTGAAGGGTAGGGAAGGTGCGGAAGGGTAAGGAAGGTGGTGAAGGGTAGGGAAGGTGGTGAATGGTAAGGGTGGTTTAGAAGTTTAGGGGTAGTGGTGAAAGGTAGGTGTGGCGGAGAAAGGTATTGAATGTGGTGAAGGGTATTGCAGGTGGTGAAGTTTAGGGAAAGTGGTGAAGGGTATTGAATGTGGTGAGGGGTAGGGAAGGTGGTGAACTTTAGGGAAAGTGGTGAAGGGTAGGGAAGGTGGTGAAGGGTATTGAAGGTGGTGAACTGTAGGGAATGTGGTGTAGGGTAGAGGTGGTGGTGAGGGGTATTGAAGGTGATGAAGGGTAGGGGTGGTGGTGAAGGGTATGGAAGTTCGTGAATGGTAGTGATGGTGGTGAAGGGTATTGAAGGTGATGAAGGGTAGGGATGGTGGTGAAAAGCTGTCAGTCTTACACCTTCCACTTTCACCACAAAAGTAGGCCTACCATCACTAGGAGCCTGCTTTCATGCTTTCGTACTAGTCATTTTACAATCCCTCTGTATATGCCCGCGCTTCCCGTAGGAGAAACACCTCCGCGGATCCCTGTTGGCACCCGGCGCAGGGTGGCTTGAACGCGCAGCTGTGGGCTGCTTCCCGCCTGACGAACCTGCGCTACAGTTACTTGGCTTGTCCCCCTCGCCTTTACTTAACGCCTCTACGTATGGGGACGACTGAACGCCCGATGTTCCTGTGCGCATCTGCCTGTCTAAGGCTGTGGCGGCCTGTTGGACTAGGTCTTTATAGCTCACAAACGCTCCCTCCGCAAATAAAAACGGCCCCATAGCAGAAGGTAACGTTTTGCACAACATTTGTTTAGCTAATCGCTCTGCCTGACTCGAATCTAACCCCAGTTCCGTAGTGAGGTCGTCAACCCTACTCTTTAATAGTGTCCCGAAATCCTTGACAGTGCTGCGGTCATCCCTCTTAAGTGACTGCAGGTAAATATGAGCCTCATCTTCTGACACCTTTTCCTTAAATCTGTCCCTAATCGCTTGGACAAACTGAGGCCAAGTCGTCAGGTGCTGAAACTCTGTCAATCTCGCCAGTGGACCGGCTACGTCCACACAAGCCCCCATAGCGAAAGTAATTTTCAAACTATCCTCTGGGACAGCCTCCAGCATCGTACTAAGCTGACAAAGCTAGTCTTCCACTCGGCGGTTGCGTTCCACCTTAATAAGCGGCAACTCCGTACCTCTGAGTGTCGGCAGAGTTAACTTGGGAATCAGACTCATAATTCCCGTTTTTTATGACGCGGGGCTACTGGAAGTGGGTGGGCCCTGGGGTTGGGAACTGGATTGAGGTTGGGGTTCGGGTTGAGGAATGGTGTGGGTGGCCTTGGGTTGGGGTTGAGGTATTATGTGGGTGGCCTTGGGTTGGGGTTGAGGTATGGTGTGGGTGGCCTCGGGTTGGAGTATGAATTGAGGTTGGGGTTGGGGTTGAGGTATGGTGTGGGTGGCCTTGGGTTGGAGTATGGATTGAGATTGGGGTTGGGGTTCAGGTATGGTGTGGGTGGCCTCGGTTTGGGATGTGGATGGAGGTTGGGGTTGAGGTATGGTGTGGGTGGCCTCGGGTTGGGAAAAAGGTAGGGTATGGCTTGGGTGGCCTGGGGTTGGGAAGAAGGTAAGGGTATGGCTTGGGTGGCTTCGGGTTGGGGTGTGGATTGAGGTTTGGGATGGGATTGAGGTATGGTGTGGGTGGCCTCGGGTTGGGGTGTGGATTGAGGTTGGGGTTGAGGTACTGTGTGGGTGGCCTGGGGTTGGAATGGGTATGGGGTGGCCTGGGGTTGGGGAAGGGTTGGTATAGGAATGGAGGTTGGGGTTGGTATAGGAAATGAGGATGGGGTGGTATAGGAATTGAGGATAGGGTTGGTATAGGAGGTGGGGTTGAGGTTGTTGTAGTGATGGGTGAGGTGTACCTAGGTGTTGTGGTATTGTTGTTATGTGAGGTAGTTCCTGCTGTTGGTGTGGTTGTCCCTGTTCCTGTTGAACAGATTGCTGGTCATGTTCTCTACTGAACGAAGTGCTATTCTCTACTGAACGAAGTGCTGTTCTCTACACTTTCACTCCCACTGGTCCCCACTGACTGGTCACTTTCTGGGTTAAACATTCCCTGTGATTCCCTGTGTGCCATGTCTCTTGTACCTACCCTTTAATACATCCTCGACCCGGACTCACTACAACCGTGATCTTACACAAATAAAATAAATCACAACTCTCTAAGCGAAAGCCAACGAAATTCCCAAAATAGGAAATACAACGATTAATCGAGAGAATCGCTGAAGTGAATTCAATGAATGAGCGTCTGCCCCGCACTTGTGTCTGACCGTGAAATATCCCGCAGTTCTATTACTGAAAGCCAAGTCTTTTACGTTAAAAAGTTAAAGAATCTAATTTATATAAAACAATTTAAAATGATAAAGCAGCTAACGCGCAGCTCTCGTGATGTATTAAATAAAGAATATTTACTGTACTTGAGTACTAAACGCACTTGATGTGAACAGCGTGGCCACTGATGACTGATGGAGCGTGGCCAGCTGCGCTGAAAAAAACTAAATCCCGCGCTTTTTCGCTTAAACGCTGAAAAATCACAATTTTTATTCCGAAGGAAAATAACTAGTTTTACGTTAATAAACCGCTCTAGCGATTAATATAGACACCCAGGACCTATATTTGCTTGCCAAAATTTGAATTTTCACCAAAAACTGAGTTTTTACTCAATGCTGAGAAAAAAATCTATCATCCCAAATATCTCAAAACTCCCTTAATTCGCAAAAAAAGGGTTTTTCGTTCTCAGATATAAATACGCTATTGTTTAATACTGACGCTGTATACAGAACAATACTGACACATCGGGCGGTTTCGTCACTCATTAATTCGAAATTTTCGTCAAAACCTGAGGTTTTTACCTAGAGTGGACTCTGACAAAATTACAACACGATTTTCTCGAAAAATAACTAAATTCGGCAAAAATGTAATTATCACTGTTTAATGCTTAAGAACAGAATTACATCCCTTGTGCGCACTGGAGGGTGATACTGGCCCTAGAATATACATGAAACATGAGAATTCGAATTTTCGCCAAAATGTACGATTCTAGCCCAAGCTGGACTTAGAAAATTTTCCACCTACGTTTCCACAAAAAAAATCTAAGTCTAAAAACGTAATTCTACCGTCTTACTGGTAAAAACTAGAAAAATATCATCCGCATCGACTGGGGAATCCTAATGACGCCCAGATCATATACGTGACCCACGAATACAAATTAATTATCGTTAACGACTTTCCGACGTTGACTTATCCCAAAACACTTAAGAAATATTTCCACGAGCTCTACCAAACATTTACAACGAAAATTACTATCCCTTAACAAACTCCTTCACTTAACTATCGTGACCGACATATAGCCCTAAGTCCAGAGGATTAACTACGCTCTGGAAACAACGCCGCCGACTTAGACTAATACAATAGGAATAGCAAAACTTAATGTACGGACTTAGCCTAATATACAAGAAAATACTAACACTTGGGAAATTTTTAACCTGGGATTGAATTTAGGGAAAAAAATTAATCTCTAGAACAACGCAAATAAACGGAATTACTTTTTAAATTTAATTATACTTAATTCAAAGATACACTCGACTTAATCCTATAATCGCTCCTACCGGCTCGTCGTACCACGCCTAGCCTAGGGGTCTCGACCGTCTAGATTCTAACAGAGCGACACGCAGCTTTCAGCAACATTTAAGACACGAGGCGACTCAACCTCCACTAAGTGTGCGATCACTTAGTCGTTGAATCGTTGCTAGGTTGGTTACTAATCCGTCCCTCGGAGGCCGCAACGCCATTCACGGATTTACGTTTTTCCTAGCGTTTTGGGTCGTCTAACAACGCCCTCGGACCTATCTCCCGGCGTCCCACAGATAAATCCGCCCAGACAGCCCACAAGGAACTGCTGTTGAGAGTATGGTGGCTCCCAACACCTCTGAGTCAATTGCAATGGGTCGAGTAAGGTACCCAGTCCAATCAATTCGGAGCGTTCTCCTACTCAATAGATCTTAACAGAATTACTTACTAACTAAACCCTAATCGTATCAGCCCGCATGAACCCAAGATTCGCCAATCCCCACTCAAACGCTCTGTTGTGAGGCGCACTGCTAATCCTGACCCGCGGCTGTGGCTGTCCGCCCTACCATCTACGCACGTGTCCGAATGGCTAGACGCGTGAGCCTTTCAACAATTTCAAACAAAATTGTTGAAACCAACGCTGTGCACCATTGTAACATGGGGGGGTGGGGTTCTCGATGTGTACTTCTTTACCCCCTCTTTCTCTCTCTCTGCCCGTATTTTTATGTTATGTTTGTTCTCTACCAAGGGACCCCAAAACTTTTACTTTTAGCCAACCCCACGCCATGTGGTCTTAAGACGATTGACCGACTTAAGATTCTACATCCCGTATGACGTGAACTAGACTTCTAGCAAAGTTCTAGAATCGCCTTTGCCGCCACCACCAGACCAGTAACACTGAGCAATGATCGAGGTCTGGATCGACCATGCTAATCCAATCAACCTTGGGGCTTGATCCTCACTAGTAACATATGGGAGGGTTGTCTTATTTACGTTTAGTATGGAACTAATTAAAAATCAACGGAAATGATAATTATGATTCAGTGCTAGAATCGGCGCCCAATTCAACTCAGCCTCGTGGGGACCACGTGACAAGGACAAATTCACATCAATACACAAAAATGGAAATAATGAAAATGCACATTACTAACTAATTAATTTATTAAAAAAATCTAAAACAAAAACTAAATAAGTTCACTCCCTGATTTGAACACTCCCTGACTGGCAATGAGTTGACCTATTCCCTATAAAACTCATAGCAACTATACCTCTATGTTGACCTGCTCAGATGTTGGTGCTGGTCTTGGGGCCAATGAATGGAGGCCACCTTGCCCGAGTCGCTCCTGATACCACACTGTCTCTCCCTTGCTCTGCTCCAAACAGAAGCCAGAGCACGGTATTCTTGCACCTAATATCTAATTTACTTGCAAGGCTTAAGTTTAACAATTAACCTCTGTTGCACTGAATAATACAGATTGTTTGAATTATTTTAACTGAAGTTAATTACACAATCATCTTAGGGAAGAGCTATTCCCAACTACAAAATGGCTATTTGACCTTTGAGAAATATAGGACATGGAAACTGGTGACCTGTGACAGCCAAGGTCAATCCGATATACGGCCTAGTCCTGGCTCGTAACGTCACTGATGGTGACTTAAACTCATTCTTCTAATAATTAGAATACTCTTGATATTACAAAAAGTAATACTATACAATACAATTTGAATACAATATGAATGAAGGCTAATTTCTCTAAATAAGTCAATACTATTGAATGATTCATTATACGAAACTTGTGAACAAAGATGCCAGCCATTTTGTGACTCAGACTTGCTAATCCCCAGGGAATGCGCGTTGCTGGGGTCAGGTCCCTACACGAGACTTATAGAACCTTCTGGATCATATCTACAGCAGCTAGTTTTGTTACACTGTTATCACTTCACACGGTTATCATTACACACTGTTTTCACTACACTGTTATCAATTCACATGGTTAACACTACACACGGTTATCACTACACACAGTTAGTTCTACATACGGTTATCACTACACACAGTTATCAAAACATACAGTTATCACTACACACGGTTATCACTACACACGGCTATCACTACACACTGTTATCACTACACACTGTTATCACTTCACACTTTCATTACTACACACTTAACACTACACACTGTTATCACTTCACACTGTTATCACTACTCACTGTTATCACTTAAATCGGCTATCATTACACACTGTTATCACTACACACTGTTATCACTAAATACGGTTGTCACTACACACTGTTATCGCTACACACTGTTATCACTTCACACTGTTATCACAATACACGGTTATCACTAAACACGGTTGTCACTACACTGTTATCCCTAAACACAGTTAACACTACACAGTGTTATCACTACACACTGTTATCACTTCACACTGTTATCACTACGTACAATTATCACTAAACACGGTTATCACTACACACGGTTATATACACGACACACAGTCATCATTACAAACTGTTATCACTTCACACGGTTATCAATACTCACTGATATTACTACACACTGTCTTCACTTCACACTGTTATCAGTACACTCCGTTATCACTACAGAGTTATCATTACACAATGTTATCACTTCACACTGTTATTACTTCAAACGGTTATCACTACACACAGTTATCACTACACACGATAATCACTACAAACAGTTATCACTTCACACGGTTATCACTCCACACAGTTATCACTACACACTGTTATCACTTCACACTCTTATCACTTCACACGGTTATCACTACACACTTTTATCACTACACACTGTTATCACTTCACACGGTTATCAGTACACACGGTTATCACTACTCACAGTTATCACTACATACTGTTAAAACTACACACAGTTATCACTACACCAGCTATCACTTCACACTGTTATCACTACACACTGTTATCACTTCACAGGGTTAACACAACACACTCTTAACACTAAACACTGTTATCACTACACACTGTTATCACTTCACACTGTTATCACTACTCACTGTCATCACTTCACTCGGCTATAACTACACACTTTTATCACTACACACTGTTATCACTACTCACCGTTATCACTTCACACGGTTATCACTACACACGGTTATCACTACACACAGTTATAACTACATACGATTAACACTACACACTGTTATCACTACACACTCTTATCACTACACACTGTTATCACTAAACACTGTTATCACTTCACATAGTCAACATTACACACGGTTATCACTACACACAGTTAGTTCTAAATACGGTTATCACTACACACAGTTATCACAACATACGGTTATCACTTCACACTTTTATCACTACACACTGTTAACACTACACACAGTTATCACTACATAATGTTATCACTTCACACTGTTATCACTACTCACAGTTATCACTTCACTCGGCTCACACTACACACTGATGTCACTACATACTGTTATCACTTCACACGGTTCTCACTACACACTGTTATCACTACATACTGTTATCATTTCACACAGTTATCACTACACACTGTTATCACTACACACTGTTATCACTTCACATGGTTAACACTACACACGGTTATCACTACACACAGTTAGTTGTACATACGGTTATCACTACATACAGTTATCACAACATACGGTTATCACTACACATGGTTATCACTACACACGGCTATCACTACACACTGTTAAAACTACACACTGTTATCAATTCACACTGTTATCACTACTCACTGTTATCACTTAACTCGGCTATCACCACACACTGTTATCACTACACACTTTTATCACTACACACTGTTATCACTACACACTGTTATCACTTCACACTTTTATTACTACACACTGTTAAAACAACACACTGTTATCACTTCATACTGTTATCACTACTCACTGTTATCACTTAACTCGGCTATCACTACACACTG
The DNA here is from genome assembly GCA_020271785.1 of Procambarus virginalis. NCBI lineage: Eukaryota > Metazoa > Arthropoda > Malacostraca > Decapoda > Cambaridae > Procambarus > Procambarus virginalis. Next base: position 8,079 of record WNGS01162835.1, read on the forward strand.
TTATCACTTCACACGGTTATCACTACACTCGGTTATCACTACACACTGTAATCACTACAAACAGTTATCACTAAATACGGTTGTCACTACACACTGTTATCACTACACAAAGTTATCACTTCACACTGTTATCACTACACACGGTTATCACTAAACACGGTTGTCACTACACTGTTATCACTAAACACGGTTATCGCTACACATTGTTATCACTACACACTGTTATCACTTCACACTGATCTCACTACACACTGATCTCACTACACACTGTTATCACAAAACACTGTTATCACTATACACGGTTATCACTACACATGGCTATAACTACATACTGTTAACACTAAACACGGTTATCACTACCCAGGGTTATCACTACACATGGCTATCACTACACACATTCATCACTACACACTGTTATCACTTCACAAGGTTATCAATACTCACTGTTATAACTACACAGTCTTCACTTCACACAGTTATCATTACTCACTGTTATCACTTCACACTTTTATCACTTTAAAAGGTTATCACTACACACTGTTATCACTACACACGTCTATCCCTACACATTGTTATCTCTACACACTGTTATCACTACACACTGTTATCACTAAATACGTTTATCACTACACACTGTTATCATTACATATTGTTATCACTTCACACTGTTATCACCACACGGTTATCACTGAACACGGTTGTCACTACAAACTGTCATCACTAAATACGGTTATCACTACACACTTATCACTACACACTGTTATAAATTCACACTGTTATCACTACACACTGTTATCACTAAACACAGTTATCACTACACACTGCTATCACTAAACATGGTTATCACTATACACGGTTATCACTACACGCGGTTTTCACTACACACGGCTATCACTACACACTGTTATCACTTCACACGGTTATCACTACACACAGTTATAACTACTAACAGTTATCACTACATACGATTATCACTACACACGGTTATCACTACACACGGCTATCACTAAACAATGTTATCTCTAAACACTCTTATCACTTCACACCGTTATCACTACACACTGTTATCACTTCACACGGTTATCACTACATATGGCTATCACTACACACGGTTATCCCGACAAACGGCTATCACTACACAATGTTATCACTACACACTGTTATCACTACACACGTCTATCACTACACATTGTTATCTCTACACACTGTTATCACTACACACTGTTATCACTAAATACGTTTATCACTACACACTGTTATCATTACATACTGTTATCGCTTCACACTGTTATCACCACACGGTTATCACTGAACACGGTTGTCACTACACACTGTCATCACTAAATACGGTTATCACTTCACACTGTTATCACTACACTGTTATCACTTCACACTGTTATCACTACACACTGTTATCACTAAATACGTTTATCACTACACACTGTTATCATTACATACTGTTATCGCTTCACACTGTTATCACCACACGGTTATCACTGAACACGGTTGTCACTACACACTGTCATCACTAAATACGGTTATCACTTCACACTGTTATCACTACACACTGTTATCACTTCACACTGTTATCACTACACACTGTTATCACTAAACACGGTTATCACTACACACTGCTATCACTAAACAAAGGTTATCACTATACACGGTTATCACTACACACGGTTTTCACTACACACGGCTATCACTACACACTGTTATCACTTCACACTGTTATCACTACACACTGTTATCACTACACGCAGTTATCATTTCACACTGATATAACTACTCACTGTTATCACTTCACTCGGCTATAACTAAACACTGTTATCACTACACAGTTATCACTAGTCACTGTTATCATTTCACACTTTTATCACTACACACAGTTATCACTACACACATTTATCACTTCATACGGTTATCACTACTCACTGTTATCAAATCACACTGTTATTACTACACACTGTTATCACTACACACTGTTATCACTTCACACGGTTATCACTACACACAGTTATAACTACTAACAGTTATCACTACATACGATTATCACTACACACGGTTATCACTACACACGGCTATCACTAAACAATGTTATCTCTAAACACTCTTATCACTTCACACCGTTATCACTACACACTGTTATCACTTCACACGGTTATCACTACATATGGCTATCACTACACACGGTTAACCCGACAAACGGCTATCACTACACAATGTTATCACTACACACTGTTATCACTACACACGTCTATCACTACACATTGTTATCTCTACGCACTGTTATCACTACACACTGTTATCACTAAATACGTTTATCACTACACACTGTTATCATTACATACTGTTATCGCTTCACACTGTTATCACCACACGGTTATCACTGAACACGGTTGTCACTACACACTGTCATCACTAAATACGGTTATCACTTCACACTGTTATCACTACACTGTTATCACTTCACACTGTTATCACTACACACCGTTATCACTAAATACGTTTATCACTACACACTGTTATCATTACATACTGTTATCGCTTCACACTGTTATCACCACACGGTTATCACTGAACACGGTTGTCACTACACACTGTCATCACTAAATACGGTTATCACTTCACACTGTTATCACTACACACTGTTATCACTTCACACTGTTATCACTACACACTGTTATCACTAAACACGGTTATCACTACACACTGCTATCACTAAACAAAGGTTATCACTATACACGCTTATCACTACACACGGTTTTCACTACACACTGCTATCACTACACACTGTTATCACTTCACACTGTTATCACTACACACTGTTATCACTACACGCAGTTATCATTTCACACTGATATAACTACTCACTGTTATCACTTCACTCGGCTATAACTAAACACTGTTATCACTACACAGTTATCACTAGTCACTGTTATCATTTCACACTTTTATCACTACACACAGTTATCACTACACACATTTATCACTTCATACGGTTATCACTACTCACTGTTATCAAATCACACTGTTATTACTACACACTGTTATCACTACACACTGTTATCACTTCACACGGTTATCACTACACACAGTTATAACTACTAACAGTTATCACTACATACGATTATCACTACACACGGTTATCACTACACACGGCTATCACTAAACAATGTTATCTCTAAACACTCTTATCACTTCACACCGTTATCACTACACACTGTTATCACTTCACACGGTTATCACTACATATGGCTATCACTACACACGGTTATCCAGACAAACGGCTATGACTACACAATGTTATCACTACACACTGTTATCACTACACACGTCTATCACTACACATTGTTATCTCTACACACTGTTATCACTACACACTGTTATCACTAAGTACGTTTATCACTACACACTGTTATCATTACATACTGTTATCGCTTCACACTGTTATCACCACACGGTTATCACTGAACACGGTTGTCACTACACACTGTCATCACTAAATACGGTTATCACTTCACACTGTTATCACTACACTGTTATCACTTCACACTGTTATCACTACACACTGTTATCACTAAATACGTTTATCACTACACACTGTTATCATTACATACTGTTATCGCTTCACACTGTTATCACCACACGGTTATCACTGAACACGTTTGTCACTACACACTGTCATCACTAAATACGGTTATCACTTCACACTGTTATCACCACACGGTTATCACTGAACACGGTTGTCACTACACACTGTCATCACTAAATACGGTTATCACTTCACACTGTTATCACTACACTGTTATCACTTCACACTGTTATCACTACACACTGTTATCACTAAATACGTTTATCACTACACACTGTTATCATTACATACTGTTATTGCTTCACACTGTTATCACCACACGGTTATCACTGAACACGGTTGTCACTACACACTGTCATCACTAAATACGGTTATCACTTCACACTGTTATCACTACACACTGTTATCACTTCACACTGTTATCACTACACACTGTTATCACTAAACACGGTTATCACTACACACTGCTATCACTAAACATGGTTATCACTATACACGGTTATCACTACTAACAGTTATCACTACATTCGATTATCACTACACACGGTTATCACTACACACGGCTATCACAAACAATGTTATCACTAAACACGCTTATCACTTCACACTTTTATCACTACACACTGTTATTACTTCACACGGTTATCACTACATATGGCTATCACTACACACGGTTATCACGACAAACGGCTATCACTACACACTGTTATCACTACACACTGTTATCACTACACACGTCTATCACTACACACGTCTATCACTACACATTGTTATCTCTACACACTGTTATCACTACACACTGTTATTACTAAATACGTTTATCACTACACACTGTTATCATTACATAATGTTATCACTTCACACTGTTATCATCACACAGTTATCACTGAGCACGGTTGTTACTAAACACTGTCATCACTAAATACGGTTATCACTACATACTGTTATCACAACACACTTTTATCACTTCACACTGTTATCACTAAACACTGTTATCAAAACAGTGATAACAGTGTATTGATAACCTTGTGAAATGATATCAGTTAAGTGACAACTTTGTTTAGTGATAACCGTGTGTAGTGATAACAGTGTGTAGTGATAGCAATGTGTACTGATAACTGTGTGTAGTGATAACCGTGTTTATTGATAACAGTGTGTAGTGATAACAATGTGTTCTGATAATCGTATTTAGTGAAAGCCGTGTGTAGTGATAGCCGAGTGAAGTGATAAGAGTGAGTAGTGATAACAGTGTGAATTTATAACTCTGTGTAGTGATAACAGTTTGTAGTGATAAAAGTGTGCAGTGATAGCCGTTTGTCGTGAAAACCGTGTGTAGTGATAGCCATGTCTAGTGATAACCGTGTGAAGTGATAACAATGTGTAGTGATAACTGTGTGAAGTGATAACAGTGTGTAGTGATAACCGTATGTAGTGATAACTATATGTATTGATAAACGTGTGTAGTGATAACCGAGTGAAGGGATAACAGTGTGTAGTGATAACAGTGATGTAGTGATAACCGTGTGAAGTGATAACAGTGAGTAAGTGATAAGAGTGTGTAGTGATAACAGTGTGTAGTGATAACCGTATGTAGTGATTGCCATGTGTAGTGATAACCGTGTTTAGTGATAACAGCGTGTAGTGATAAGAGTGTGAAGTGATAACAATGTTTAGTGATAACAGTGTGTAGTGATAACCGTGTTTAGTGATAACAGAGTGTAGTGACCACCGGTTTTAGTGAAAACAGTGTGAAGTGATAACAGTGTGTAGTGATAACAGTGTGTTCTGATAACCGTATTTAGTGATAACAGTGTGTAGTAATAACAATATGTAGTGAAAGCCGTTTGTCGTGAAAACCATATGTAGTATTAGCCATGTGTAGTGATAACCGTGCGAAGTGATAACAGTGTGTAGTGATAACAGTGTGAAGTGATAAGAGTGTGTAGTGATAACAGTGTGTAGTGATAACCGTGTGAAGTCATAACAGTGAGTAGTGATAACAGTGTATAGTGATAACAGTGTGTAGTGATAACCGTATGTAGTGATAGCCATGTGTAGTGATAGCCGTTTGTAGTGATAACCGTGTTTAGTGATAACAGTGTTTAGTGATAAGAGTGTGAAGTGATAACAGTGTTTAGTGATAACAGTTTGTAGTGATAACCGTGTTTAGTGATAACAGAGTATAGTGACAACCTTGTTTAGTGATAACAGTGTGAAGTGATAACAGTGTGTAGTGATAACACTGTGCAGTGATAACCGTATTTAGTGATAACAATATTTATTGATAACAGTGTGTAGTGATAACAATGTGTAGTGATAGCCGTGTGTAGTGATAAGAGTAAGTAGTGATAACAGTGTGAAGTGATAACTGTGTGTAGTGATAACAGTGTGTAGTTATAGCCGTGTGTAGAGATAACCGTGTGTAGTGATAACCGTATGTAGTGATATCTGTGTGTAGTGATACGCGTATGGAGAACTAACTGTGTGTAGTAATAACCGTGTGTAGTGATAACAGTGTGTAGTGATAACAGTGTGTAGTGATAAGAGTGTGTAGTTTTAGCCGAGTGAAGTGATAACTGTGAGTAGTGATAACTGTGTGAAGTGATAACAGTATGTAGTGATAACAGTGAGAAGTGATAAAAGTGTGTACTGGTAACAGTGTGTAGTGATAGTCGTGTGTAGTGATAACCGTGCAAAGTGATAACCGTATGTATTGATAACCGTGTGAAGTGATAACTGTGTGTAGTAATTATCGTGTTTAGTGATAACCGTGTTTAGTGATAACCGTTTGAAGTGATAACAGTGTGTAGCGATAAGAGTGTGAAGTGATATAAGTGTGTAATGATAACTGTGTAGTGATAACAGTGTGATAAAAGTGTGAAGTGAAAACAGTGTGTAGTGATAACAGTGTGTATTGATAACCTTGTGAATTGATAACAGTGTGTAGTGTTGAATTTATGTAGTGATTGCCATGTGTAGTGATAACCGTGTATAGTGATAACCTTGTTTAGTGATATCAGTGTGTAGTGATAGTCATGTGTAGTGATAACCGTGAGTAGTGATAACCGTGTTTAGTGATAGCAGTGTGTAGTGACAAGAGTCTGAAGTATTAACCGTGTATAGCGATAATAGTGTGAAGTGATAACAGTGTGTAGTGATAACAGTGTGTAGTGATAACAGTGTGTAGTGTTTGCCGAGTGAAGTGATAACTGTGAGTAGTGATAACTGTGTGAAGTGATAACAGTATGTAGTGATAATAGTAAGAAGTGATAACAGTGTGTAGTGATAACAGTGTGCAGTGATAACCGTATTTAGTGATGACAGTGTGTAGTAACAACCGTGTTCATTGATAACCGTGTGATGATAACAGTGTGAAGTGATAACATTATGTAATGATAACAGTGTGTAGTGATAAACGTATTTAGTGATAACAGTGTGTAGTGAAAACAGTGTGTAGTGATAACAGTGTGTAGTGTTTGCCGAGTGAAGTGACAACTGTGAGTAGTGATAACTGTGTGAAGTGATAACAGTATGTAGTGATAATTGTAAGAAGTGATAACAGTGTGTAGTGATAACAGTGTGCAGTGATAGTCGTGTGAAGTGATAAATGTGCGAAGTGAGAACTGTATGTAGTGATAACGGTGTGTAGTGATATCCGTGTGTAGTGATAACCGTGTGTAGTGATAACAGTGTGTAGTGATAACATTGTGAAGTGATAACAGATTGTAGTGATAACAGTGTGTAGTGATAACCATGTGAAGTGATAACAGTGTGCAGTGATAACCGTGTGAAGTGATAACTGTGTGTAGGATTATCGTGTTTAATGATAACCGTGTGTAGTGAAAAGTTTGAAGTGATGGTCGTGCGTAGTGATAACCGTGCGTAGTGATAACTGTATGTAGTGATAACAGTGTGTAGTGATAACCGTGTGTAGTGAAACCGTGAATACTGATAACAGAGAGTAGTGACAACAGTGTGAAGTGATAACATTTTTACGTAGTGATAACNTGGCGAAGGTGGTTCCAAGGGGTTGTCATAGCCAGGGTGTGGAATGGGGGACGAGCTCCCATGACCTATAAAATGCTCCTATATGGCATGCGTCTCAAATAGCCTCTGACAACCAAGTCCAACTCCTGGCCTGCACGGGTGGCTTAGTCTTTAAGTCCGGCGGAACTGCTTTTACCGACAGGAGAAGGGGCGAGGGCGTGCCTCTGGCGCCTTAAAACCAGCTGCTCCGGGTAGATGGGACTCGATAGCCTGGGAAGGCAGCCCATCTAGGGGAAGGAAAACCCTGATTTTAACCTCCGCTGCCTTGCGGCCATACCCTTTTATGGGAAAGCTTCAGGAGTCAACCTCGAGGAAAATCCGGAGTTGGAGCCCCTAAGGCAGTTCGTTGTTGACGTCGACCTCGTTCTGGCAGCTCCTGCGACGTTGCTGGAACCATGTGTATTGGCATTGCCTTTCTATTGGATAATTTCAGCAACGTGGAGAGGGGGGATTGCTGCATGGGTAACAGCTTCTCCTCCATATCTACCTACCCAGGCTTTGCGCCCTGGAGAGGACACTCCAGCTTCGCCTCACAGCGTCGAAAAACCAACGGGAAGCGACAGTCTACCGGTTTTAAGTCTTCTGCTCGATTGGCGAAGAGTGTGACGCCAGGGGTTGCTTCTGACGGTGGGAGGGTCATCATCGCGCCCACTGGGCAGCTACCGCCCGCCTCAAGCTGGGCAAACCCCAGCCAATAAGGTGTTGCCTCGCCACGGTCCGTTAACCTCACTGGGTGCGTGGGGTTAGGGTGAAAACCGACAAGCGGCCCGACAAATTTGCACCAAGCAATACCATACCCAAAAGAAAATATCAACTGCCCTAAAGCTGGGCACATGGAACGTCAGGACACTGACACCAGGTTTCTCTGACGACCTGCAAGAAATCAATGACGCCCGAAAAACAGCAATCATCGATAGGAAGCTGAGCAAACTGCAGATGGATATTGTTGCTCTCCAAGAGACCAGGCTCCCTGGATCAGGGAGAGAGGATCTCTTTCTTCTGGCAAGGAAAACCACCTGATGAGACCAGAGAACATGGTGTGGGATTTGCAGTCAGGAATGCACTGTTGGGATACATTATGCCACCGATGGGGGAAACCAAACGAATTCTGTCTCTGCAACTGCACTCCCAAACAGGACCAGTCAATGTAATTAGTGCATATGCACCAACCCTGACTTCTCCAGCAGAGGCAAAGGAAAAATTCTACGATGACCTCAACAGAGTCATAGCGAGAATCCCTGTAAAGGAGCCACTGTTCATCCTCGGCGACTTCAACGCCAGAGTGGGTGCCGAGCACAACATTTGGCCCACTTGTCTGGGTCAATTCGGCATAGGGAGGATGAATGAGAACGGGCAACGTCTGCTAGAACTCTGCTGCCTTCATGGTCTCTGTGTCACCAACACGTTCTTCGGCACAAAGCCTCAACACCGAGTATCTTGGAGACACCCCAGATCCAAGCACTGGCACCAGCTTGACCTGATTCTTACCAGGCGTGCAAGTCTACCCAGCGTCAAGATTACGCGTAGCTACCAGAGTGCTGTCTGTGACACCGACCACTCCCTGGTCTGTAGCAGGGTCAAGATGCAACCAAAGAAGATTCATCACTCGAAAAAGGTGGGCAGACCTCGCATCGACACCACTAAGACCCGAAACCAGGACAAGGTGAAAGATTTTGCACGCGTGCTCGAGGAAGCTCTCCCTGGCCCAGCCGGGGTCACTGCCTGTAAAAGATGGGAGCACTTCAGAGACGCTGTGTTCAACGCTGCCATTTCCACCTTTGGCAAGAAGACCAGCAGGTCGGCTGACTGGTTCGAGGCTCACTCGGAAGAGATGACACCTGTCATTGAAGAGAAGAGAAACGCCTTGGCAGCCTACAAAGCCTGCCCAAGTCAGCGCAACTTACAGATCCTTCGGGCCATCCGCTGCAAAGTACAGCAGAGCGCCAGGCGATGTGCCAACAACTATTGGCTCCAGCTCTGCTCCCAGATACAGACTGCAGCGGATACAGGCAATGTAAGGGGAATGTATGACGGCATCAAGCAGGCCCTCGGCCCAATCCAGAGGAAGACCGCTCCTCTGAAATCTGCCACTGGCGAGGTGATTCAGGACCAGACACTGCAGCTGAAGCGCTGGGTCGAGCACTACTCTGAGCTATACGCCAGGGACAATGTGGTCACCGAAGACGCCCTGAGCGCCATTGAGTGTCTGCCTGTGCTAATGGAGCTCGACAGCGAACCGACCCTCGAAGAACTCAGTGACGCCCTAGACTCCCTTGCTCCTGGTAAAGCTCCTGGCAAAGATGGCATTCCTGCTGAGACCTTGAAGTGCTGCAGAGGTAGCCTGCTCATGGAGCTGCATGAAATTCTCTGCCTCTGCTGGGAAGAAGGAGAGGTGCCACAGGACATGAGGGATGCCAACATCGTCACGCTGTATAAGAATAAAGGTGACAGGGGCGACTGCAACAACTACCGTGGAATCTCCCTCCTCAGTACTGTCGGAAAGCTGTTTGCTCGAGTCGCATTGAAGAGGCTCCAAGTACTTGCAGAGAGAGTCTATCCAGAATCACAATGCGGATTCAGAGCTGACAGGTCCACAATCGACATGGTCTTTTCCCTCAGACAACTGCAGGAGAAATGCAGGGAACAGAAGCAGCCACTCTTCATAGCCTTCATAGATCTGACGAAGGCCTTCGACCTCGTCAGCAGGGATGGTCTGTTCAAGATCCTCCCCAAGATCGGATGCCCACCCAGGCTCCTCAGCATCATCAGATCTTTCCATGAGAACATGAGGGGCACCGTGGTCTTTGATGGACTAACATCAGACGCCTTTGACATCCGAAGTGGAGTAAAGCAGGGCTGCGTACTGGCTCCAACCCTATTCGGGATTTTCTTCGCAGTTATGCTGCGGCACGCCTTCGGATCTGTCATGGAAGGCATTTACCTCCGGACCAGGTCGGATGGAAAACTTTTTGACCTCGCCAGGCTGAGAGCCAAGACGAAGGTTCGGCTGAGGTGTCTGCGCGACTTCCTTTTTGCCGACGACACAGCAGTCACTGCCCACTCAGCCGAAGACCTCCAACGGCTCATGACCCGCTTCAGCGAGGCCTCTCAGGCTTTAGGACTCACCATCAGCCTGAAGAAAACACTAGTCATGGGACAAGGAGTGGACTCCCCACCTGACATCGGCATCTCCGATTCCAAACTGGAAGTCGTTCACAACTTCGTGTACCTGGTCTCCACAATCTCTGACTCCCTCTCTCTTGATACGGAGCTAAACAAACGCATCGGTAAGGCATCTACTACCATGTCCAGACTGACAAAGAGAGTGTGGGCCAACAATAGGTTGACTGAGTATACTAAGATTCAAGTTTACAGAGCCTGTGTCCTGAGCACTCTCCTTTATGGCAGTGAGTCTTGGACACTCCGTGCCCGTCAGGAAAGACAGCTGAATGCCTTCCACATGTGCTGCCTTCGACACATCTTGGACATCACCTGGCAGGACAAGGTGACAAACAACAACGTCTTGGGGAGAGCAAGAATCACCAGCATGTACACAATGCTGAAACAGAGGCAAATGCGCTGGCTCGGGCACGTTGTGCGAATGGGCGACGGCAGGATCCCCCAGGGTCTCCTGTACGGAGAGTTGATGCAGGGAAAGCGTCCAACAGGCAAGCCCCAGCTACGGTACAAAGACGTATGCAAGAGGGACCTGAAAGCCATGGACGTCGATCTTGCTACATGGGAGACACTGGTTGCAGACCGTTCAGCCTGGAGGCAGTCTGTTCAAAGAGGTCTCTCCAAGTTCGAGGTGTCACTTGCCAACGAATCGGAGGCAAAGAGACAGAGAAGGAAAGCCAGTAGCCAGGAAGACAGACCAGAATCGGACTTCGTTTGTGCTCGGTGTGGGATGGACTGCCACTCTGGGATTGGCCTCATCAGTCATACCAGACGCTGCACCAGGATTGACAACCAGAGCGCAACTCCATAGTCTCCCGAGACTGAAGGATGCCTACTACTAGTGGTGAAGGTTAGGGGTGGTGGTGAAGGGTAGGGAATGTTGTGAAGGTAGGGAAGGTGGTGAAGGTTAGGGGAGGTGGTGAAGGTTAGGGGTGGTGGTGAAGGGTCGGGAAGGTTGTGAAGGTAGGAAAGGTGGTGAAGGTT